>JABUQX010017684.1:62500-67284 GCA_015478945.1 Trachelipus rathkii
TACCCTTAGGGTATTCTTTAGTAAAAAAAAAAAAAAGCAAAATTTAATAGAAAGTCTATTATTTTAAAACGAGTAACCAATAAAGGTCTCTAAATTGGCTCTCTAATCATATTACTATAATTATTAACAATAATTTTTTTTTTTTTATTTTTTTTACATTTCCATATCTAAAATTTTACCATCCAAAAATGTATTCCTTTTAGCTGTAGCTATTGTAGTTTTGAGATTTATTTAAATATTTTCGCACTAAGGGTGGACCAGCATTCAATGTATTCCTTTACAACAACCAGCAGTTTACGAGGATATGAGAATGAGGTGAAGGGGAAATTTTTAACTTGTTAATGAAACCATCTTTCTATAATATATATGTAATAATATATATATGTATATATATATAACAACATAATAGTAACAAAAAAAACTTCTTTAATATATATATATATAATAGTATATATATATATATATATATATAACAACAACACCATACTGCGCCGCCGCGCAACATATGTAATGTGTATAAAACGAACCTGCGGAACATACCAGTGTTAGTATATATAATAATAATAATATAATAATATGATATAATATTAATATATATAATAATAATAACTATAGCATAACAATATATATATATATATAATATATGCAACAACAATAATATAATAATAATAATATATAATAATAATATGTAATAATAATAATAATAATAATAATAATATGTAATAATAATAATATATATAAAGCAACATATATATAATATATATACTATATAATATATATATAGCAAATATATATAATATATATGTATATATACCAATAATAATATATATATATAATAATATATATATATAATATAATATATAATAATAATAATAATAATAATAATATATATAATATAATAATAATAATAATGTATAATAATAATGTATGTAATAATAATAATAATAATAATATGTATATAATAATAATATATATAATAATATATATAATAATATAATAATAATAATAATATATATATGTAATATAATAATAATAATAATAATAATATAATAATAATATATATATATATTTTTATATATATAATTTATATATATATATAATATATATATATATATATCTTTAATATATATATATATATATATAACAATGTAATATAAATATATATATATATATATATATATATATATATATATATATATATATATATATATATATAATATGTATGTAATATATATATATATAATAACATATATATATTTATAATAAAAGATGAAAATGTATTATTAATAAGATAAAAATATTTCTATAAAAATATAAATATAACTATATAATAATAATAACTAATATATATATATAATAATAATAATATATATATGTAATGTGAAATAATAATAATAATATGTAACAATAATTACATATATAACAATATATATATGTATAATAATAATAATAATATATATATATATATATAATAATAAATATATATATAATATATAATATATAATAATAATAATATATATATATAATAATAATGGAAGTATATATATATAATATATATATATATAATAATAATATAATAATAATAATAATATAATAATAATAATAACCAATAATAATATATATATATAATAATAATAATAATAATAATAATAATAATAATATATATGTATATAATATATAATAATATATAATATAATATATATATATAATAATAATAATATATATATATATAATAATAATAATAATATAGATATATAATAATAATAATATCATTTTCTATATTCGTTAATGTGATGATTTGTTTATTTGTTGTTATTTATTATATAACATATATATATATATATATATATATATATATATATATATATATATATATATATATATATATATATATAAATAAAAAAAAATTATTAAAATAAAAATATATATATATATATATATATATATATATAATATATATATATGTAAAAATTTAAATAAAAAACTTATGTCAACGCATAATATATATATATATATATATATATATATATATATATATATATATATATATATATATATATATATATATATATATATATATATATATATTTACCATCTCCCATGTAGGGCTTTCGCCCTGTCTGTTGGACCAGCATTTTCTTCCTTCTGGCCCAGAAACTCTTGATCCTAGAGCACTTTAGAAAAACGTTTCTCGGCGCAATGGTTTCTGATGCCAGTCCTTGAGTTATACACTCAGGTAGGGTTTCACCCTTTCGGTGGAACTAGCATCTTCTTCCATTTAACCTCGAAAATCGTTCTCTTAGAGCTCTTCAGAAGATCGTGCCTCTAGGCCATAAGATTCCAATGCTGGTCCAGGAGTACTGCAAGCATAAAAGTAAAGGACCGGGTTGCTAGCCCTGTCGCCCCTGAACTATGCGAAGAAAGAAAGTCTTCATATGTCCTGACTGTCGCGAATATCCATTCTTTTTATATTAGACATTTCAAGACTCCACCAGATACTGCAAATTTTAACATTGATGTCTTTGTTAAATTCAAAATTATTAAAAATTGGCGAAAAGAACTAATTTTGATATTTTGCTCCTCCTCAAATGAACTTAATTTTGTTAAACTATCAATTTATATATATTTTAAGTGTATCGAAAGAACTTGATTTGAAGTTTTGTTCCTCTTTATTTATATAAAAATATTAATTTTTCTTTGATTAAAAATTTCGATTAAAATTTTAAATTTCATAAATATAGTAAAATATTTTCTTTAAAGTTTTATAATTTTATTTTATCTGTTCCAGTGGATTTCTAGCCTCAATACTTGTCTTCAGCTCTCTGGAAAACCTCTTCTGAACTTTTCATCACTATTCTCTATATTCCTCTGCGATTCTTGTCATTCTTCTCTTCCCTGCTGTTGTCAACACGTCCATCTTCGACGACAGTCAGATCATATCATATATATATATATATATATATATATATATATATATATATATATATATATATATATATATATATATATATATATATATACTCTTATATATAGAGTATATAACTATATATATATATATATATAATAGAGATTAATTAAATCTGCAAGCGAAAAACGGTTTCCAAAATTTTTTTAAAAAATACCCAATATATGGCAACAACACTAAACGAAGAGCAGGCTCGCCTGTCTTATCTGTGAAAATAGGATTTGTTTTTATTTCAGCTACGCGTAGTTTTAAGTAGGCAAGTTATAGATAAAGCATAAATAGCTTCATTTTCTGTTTTATATTTCTTTAAGATTTTGTAGTTTAATTTTCTTACGGTTTCTTATTATATTAACATTTTTTATATTCTTTGATGTTTTTCTTTTTTTTTAATTATTACTTTGTTCTTAAAAATATGAAACGCACTGCCTACCCAGCTTATTCCTTAACTACGCCACTGCTTGGAACTAATATAAACTATGCTTCCCTCGCATGGTTCCCAGCACTATCAAAATCCAACTCAAAAAAATTACAAATCACACAAAACACCGCCCTTAGAATTATTACTGGATGCACTAAAACTACCCCATCCAATATTTAGATGACGAAACTTACATCCTTCCTATCTCCACCCACTTGGAGATGGTGGGGACTCAATTCTACCAGAAAATCCTAAATCCAACCCACCCATGTCACCAAATATTCTCCAACCCCTCCCGACACAGACTAAAATCCCCACCCTCATCACCAGCTAAATTCTATACTGACATCTACAACATTATTCCCCCTCCCATCCCAATAGGTCATGGCTTACACATATCCATACACAACTAACTAACACGTACCTACAAAACCGCCCCAATAACAATTTACTAAACTCCCCCTCCCCAAAAATATCCCCAATAGAAGAAACACTGTCCAGAAGAGGCCAAATTGACCTCGCCCGGAGCAGATCAGGTCACCACCCAAAACTATTACAATATAAATATAGATTCAAACTAGACAATGTTACCTCCCCCACCTGCACCAGATGTCACATTTCCCAGGACACAATAGAGCACCTCCTTCTGGGGTGCTCCGCTCTCGACGCTGCTGTTTCTCTATCTTCCCTTCGGGTTGAATGCCAGTAGCAGTTCCTGAAACAATTTCTCGATATATGCTTATAGTTTTTAGCTGTAATTATGATTATTATTATTATTATTATTATTATTATTATTATTATTATTATTATTATTATTATTATTATTATTATTATTATTATTATTATTATTATTATTATTATTATTATTATTATTATTATTATTATTATCATTTAATTATTATTATTATTATTATTATTATTATTATTATTATTATTATTATTATTATTATTATTATTATTATTATTATTATTATTATTATTATTATTATTATTATTATTATTATTATTATTTTCATTATTATTATTATTATTACTCTTTTTATTTTATTTTTTTATTTTTATCTTTATTTTTATTTTCTGTTTTTATTATTATTTTTAATTTGCATATGTGTGTGTGTGTGTGTATTATTATTATTATTATTATTATTATTATTATTATTATTATTATTATTATTATTATTATTATTATTATTATTATTATTATTATTATTATTATTATTATTATTATTATTACATTATTATTATATTATATTATTATTATTATTATTATTATTATTATTATTATTATTATTATTATTATTATTATTATTATTATTTAAATTATCATAATCCCATCATATATATATATATATATATATATATATATATATATATATATATATATATATATATATATATCTT
>JABUQX010017685.1:0-20000 GCA_015478945.1 Trachelipus rathkii
CATCAAAATCTTGCAGACCTTCGCACTCAACCACAAAACCGACATCATCCCTCATATAAGGTCGGGAATCCTCCCCTCTCTCTACAAATTCTCTCAATCCATTATCCTAACTCTACTCTCTTGGTTACAACAAAATGAAGAGAGATATTTTGTTAAAAAACGTTACGACCATTAATCAACAATGTTCTTCGAGAATTGTTCGCACAAAACAAAATAGTCAACTACTTACTCCTAGTTTTAAAAATGTCTTGGGTGATGTTTTTTTCTCAGAATTATTATCTCTCCCTCCCTACCGTCTAACTTCTCTTCCAATAACTACACATCCCATCTACATACAGATATTGGATTCTCTACACGTGGACAAGAGCCACGTTAACCACATATACTCTGTTACTCAAGTCCGCTATTATATTAAAAATAATCACTACTTCACTTTCAACTCGATTCTTACACACGCTTCATCTATCGTCATTAAGCATTTATTTTGAGATTACTAATCAGACAAAATTCAAGCTATCCACAACACCGAGAATAAATATATCACTATCTAACACCTGTCCATTGATTCCCTATTGATTTATCTGATAAGGAAAGCTGTAATATACGCTGTCTGCAAATCCCCATAAACTAAATACATTATCCCCTTCTCCTTTCCTCTATCTATTTCAACATCACTTGTTTGCCAAAGTCCCACGATTTTTGATCCACATCTTACCTCTAACAACTTCTAACGCACCTTATTCTTTACCCAAAATTAGTTCTTCCACAGTACCATACGAACCAATTATCTTTCAACGCTATATCTTCCCTAACGACACAGTATAATTGTAAGTGCTAATACTTTTTACCCCTATTGGTCTCATGACCTTACAAGGTTACGTTTTCCCCCAATTAGCCATTATATAAGGTACTCAAATATGGAACCTCGATCTGCTCAACGTCCTCTTGCCCGCAACTATAACCTCCATAAGCCAAGTTTGGTTTTAATGCGTCACAACTTACAAATCAAATCGAATCCCATCTCCGCTTAGGGTGGATATTTCACCTCTAACTAGAATATAATATAGTTATAATATATTATATATATTATAATATATATATAATAAACTTTCTCCTAATAATATATAACAAAATATTGGATATGTAGTATAAGTATTGATGTATAGATACTTTATATACTTCTTATCAACTCTCCAGCTCCTCTATATATAACATAATAAGCTTCATTTATACTAATATCTATATCTCTATATAATCTACTATCTACTCTATGCGCCCTATATACTCATCTCTGGTTTGTGCAGGTGATTTCCTGTACAGAGAAGTTTGAGAGGATGGTAGAAAGTATTCAGGCGATCCGTGTCAAAAAGGATGGGTTTGAATACGATAAACGTTACTCGATAACGCAGTAAGGTATGTCTCATGATCGCTGTCGGAGAGTCCCTGGTCGTGAAGCTATGCAGATGGTGGAGTCCAGCTGGCCAACACAGTGACATAGGTTTTTAAATACTTTCTAGGATATATTTATGCTATGGACGCGAAAGGCATACTAATTGATCCTGCTCCGAGTGTCTAGTACGTATACGTTGTGCCAATTGCCAGGAAGCGAGCTTCTCGTGCAAGAAATTCCTTCGCGCTTCGGCTGTATGAGCACTACGCTCCTTTTGCAGTGGCGCTAGTGTCTCTGCGTGATTGGTAGTCTCCCTCTGCTTACCCTCCTCTCTGTTCTGTGAATGTCGCTATAGTCGTCGACTCATGGTCTGCACTTACAGAGTATTGATCTAATGTCTCACATCCTCGTGTTCTAGATGACAACTCTTAGGGGCGTTATTCAGGTCGTGTGAGCAAGAATTCATAAAATGGAAGTGTACACGCTCTTAGTTACCGAGTGTATTGGGATTCGAATAACTCAGCGATAATGAGAGAACTAAATGGAAAGTACGCTTAGATGGTTGGTCATCTGTGGAAGAATGGCATGATATCCCGTTTCGGTTAGCGGATTAATCTGTCGCGTGAGTGTGTCTCTTCTAGGGCTCATACTTCCCGACTGGCTGGAGCCGAAGAAAAAGTGATTGAGTCAAGCAAAGCATCGTCTGGAGGCAGTGCAACTGTGCAGTTTGCGCAGGGGCGCATCGAAAAATACAGTCTCATAATCAGGAGCTATGGCAGGGTTTTGGGAGGCCGTGTTGGTTGTGGTCTCACCTGGTCAAGGGATGAAAAGCCAACAATTGGCGAGACCTGCCATACTCGTGAGGGCCTGTCGTCGCGCGTCCGTGAAGCTCTCAGGGTGGATTCTCATCTGTGTGGCCTAGTTCACACTAATATGGTACTACGTTCATATTGTGAGGCTACAGCCCGCTGGGGCACATTTCTTTCGCACTATGTGGTTCTATTAACTAAATCCTACTACTTACCTCTGTTTCTGGTAATACCTTTGACACTTACGCACTCACCTTACCTGCCCAGTCTTGGGGGAAAACAACGGTTGGTTTGGATGTGATGACGATATATCATACTATACACTATATATAACCGAGATCATTGTCTATTACTTATATTGGAAGCTATCTATATAGTCCAGTCACTAAGTATATATATACTAATATAGATAACTTTACTTTACTTATATATATATCCACTACGATTGAAGGGCTATAGTACTGAATAATATAACTTATATATATACTACAATAATGCATTATGACTTAACATTCATAATGGCACAAATTTATTTAAGAATACATTTATAAAAAATAATAATATCAAATACGTAGGAAATGATAAAAAAAATAAAAATATTGCAAGCTTATATAATGACCAAAAGTAACTCATGCTATAGTACCCTCATAAAGCACAGTACTCTTAAGTACCTATAAAGCCAAAGTACAAGTACATAGTCACAAGTCTCAATGCAGAATCGTGGTATTTACGAAACTCGCAAGTTACAATACTTAACCAAGTAGAGGGCACTAAAATGTTATTCCCAAAATAAATTAAATATAAGTACAAGTACAAGTACTTGTACTTGAGACCAACCCTGATTATTATTATATTTTATATATCTATATATATAATATATATATATATGATATATATATATATAATTTACTTATAATATATAGTTATCATATATATATACTACTTATATATATATATATATAATATATACTAATATATCCTATTTATGTATATATATGATAATAGTATAACCTAGTAATAAATTTTATATTAAATATATTCTGGGAAATAATTTTTTGTTTTAGATTCTTATTATTATTATATAATTCTGGATGTATAAATATGATATAATATATATATTTTACTTTAAACTCACTAGCTACATATATATACTATATATACTATATATATAGTTCCAAACAGGTTTGGCGTTTGCGCTTACTTTACAAACTCATAGCATAGTCATTGCGGGTAATAATTGGTGAGCCTTTATATATATCAATCATTAGACCTATATGAATAATCTATGGGAACTATATATTTCATCAGCTAACCTATATTGACTAGCATAATTAATATAAGTACTGGTTATAATTAATATATATTATATAATAATATATATATATATCTATATTAGCTAAGAAATTATAGTAATATGCTATATGCTAATTAATATATATATATATATTAATTAATCATAGTATATTATTATATATAATATATATATATAATTATATATATAATATATATATATTAATATAATATTAATATATATTATATACTATATAATATATATATATTTATATAATTATATATATATATTATTTATATATTAAGTATTATATAATATTTTATAACAGGTATGCGTTGTATAAATTTAACATATATATATATATATATATACTATAATAATTATAATAATTAATATATAATCATATATTATATTATATTATTATATATATTTATATAGTATATTATTATATATATATTAATAAATATAATATATTATATTTAATATTAATATAAATATAATACTATATTATAATAATATATATTAATATTATAATATATTATTAATATTAATATATATATATATTAATATATATATATATAATTTATATATATATAATTATTTAATATATATATATATATATATATTATATATAATATATAAATATTAAAATATATAAATATATAGAAATAAAATTATATATAGATATATATATATATAATATATATATGTAATTATATATATATTACTAAATATATATATATTATATTATAATATATATATATAGATATATAATTATATTATTATAATGATACTTATATATTATATATTTATATATATATATATATATTAATTATTAATACTATAATATATATTATATTATAGTAATATAGTATATATAATATATCATATATATATATAGATAATATATAGTGTGTATTCCCGATTATTAAGCACAAACACATTTCACATTTAATATATATATATATATAATATTATAGTATATTATTATATATATATATATATAAATATATATATATATATAATTAATTAATATAAATATATATTATATATATAATATACTATATATATATAAATATATTATATAGATATATATATATATATATACCCGTGTATAACTCCATCCAGATGCAGGATCTAGACCCAACTTTTGCACCCTACCAACGCATATTCCAAAGCCTCCACTCTTTGTATGGAAAAAAGGTTATATATATATATATATATATATTATATTATATTTTATATTATATATAATATAATATATCATATATATATAATTATATTTAGATATATATAGTATATATATATAAATATATAATAAGCAGCATTTGTCGAATCGGTGAATCAGGCTATATATTTTATATGGTTAGTTCATTAAATATATTATAAATATCTTGAAATTAATAATTTCTCAAATTATGCCAAAAATCATAGTCTTTGGGCCCTTTCAGGGGAGGAATTTGGGCTTTTTTCTTGTTGGGTACAGTAAATGAGGATTTCTGCACCCCGAAAGACGCTCACCTATGCGATGTAGCTTTGTTGAAATATATCGATCTCAAGTAATCTCTCTTGGCCGTGTAACCACTTCTGCAAGATTAGTTGGAAACTCTGCTGTAGATCATGCTTCTCTTCTTTTTTGATATTTCTTCCCGCATCAATGCTAATTGCTTCTTTTATGATAGCTGTTGAGCACAGATCTCTTGCACTTGACTAGCTCAGAAAGCGAAACGAAAAGGTCATGGATTCAGATCGTCATCGCTAACGATGAGTAAGTTGCGTGTCTCTTCTCGTGATCATTTTGTTCTTCATTTCTAATGGCTGGTGATATATCTGCTCTTGAGCAGCATTCATCACCGAGTTCCGTGTCACATAGGTCCTAATTTAATTTTAACCCTTGGCCTGTGTTTACACGTGGTTCAAGAATTACGGTTTTGTATCTGAGGCAACTTGGAAAGTTGCCTATTACACATGCGTAGGGTCTGAAAAAAAAACGGTTTTTTTCAAACACTCGTGTTTTTTCAAAGAAAAAAACTTTCATAAGCATCTGTGACATATTGCTTGCTAGTTTCTGTACATTTTCGTTTTTTTCATTAAAATGTATTATTAAAATATAAGCAGGCTAATATGATATTCTCACTCGAGTATATTTCCTATTATCAAATATAAGGATAACTTGTAAATTCACACAAACTATTCTCACTTATATTTATAAAATACGCAGAACACCTTTTCTCTTTATATTTATCACTGTTTTCGTTCATTTACAGTACGGCTTTGTATGCTTGCAAAACTGCTGTTTGTAGGCTTCATATTACTAATGTATTGAACTACTGTATTTTACAAATTTGTTTCATATAATTCATAATTATAAATTTTACTTTTAAATAGTTAATGTGTATTATTTCGTGTATTTTAATAGATTGGTATCAGGATGAAGAAAACCTCAAAAATGAGTATAACAGTCAATAGAAGTAAAAATCAATAAAAATAATACTGAAACTTATTAGATTATAGTCAAGAGTTAAATATGGTGAATAGTGATGACATAAAATATAATTAATTTGGGCTGAAATTAGAGTGTTGACAACTGCCTGCAGTCTACTGAGTACTGACTGTCAAAGCCCTATAATGCCGACTAATTATAATGGGCCTCATCACGCGTGATTCAGCCACATTTAATTTTGATATGACTTGATAGGTATGATATCTCAGTCGTATGAAGTTAACAGGGCATGTAAAATACAGGATCTTAAGCTTTAATGACTGCTTAAGCAAATCATCTCTCTTCAGATTGGCACATTTTCAGATTTCCTAGTTCAATAGATTATAAGCAAATAAATACTTTTTTTTGCAACGGCTCTTAACACAACAAAAGTTATTAATTTCATTGCGAAGGGCTATTTTATGCTACCTTATTAATTTCCTTATAAAAACTATCAGTCACACGCCATTTTGCAGCGTTATGAAGGTCGATTATAAATAATTAATAGAATAAAACTTTCTGAAGCTGAAACGAGTAAGAA
This sequence comes from Trachelipus rathkii, assembly GCA_015478945.1. Lineage (NCBI taxonomy): Eukaryota > Metazoa > Arthropoda > Malacostraca > Isopoda > Trachelipodidae > Trachelipus > Trachelipus rathkii. The sequence goes on from JABUQX010017685.1 coordinate 6,514, forward strand.
TAACATAATGAAAGGCCAAATAACAAATATCTATGAATATCCAACAATTCAGATATAAAAATAAAAATATGGAAAACCCCTATAAAAAATTTTGAAATACAAACTCAGGGTTGCTTCCACCTTGATAGTGAATGGAACCAAAGAAAATGTCCAACATTAGAGCATATTTGAGCTAAAATATTTATAATATAAATTGTATTCAAAAATTTGACATTGCCAAAACTTAATGAAAAAAAACGAGCTTGTTTTTTTCTTTCCCACGCTACAACGATGCGTCATCTGTTGCTAGAGTTTGTAACATCTATTATCTTATTTGACACAAGTGTTTTAGCAAGTGTAGGTGTAGTGCTGTTAATAAATAGTCATTTTATAAAAAAATATAAGAGAATAAAATATATATAACTATATAATATATGATAATATATATATAAGCTATATATATATAATTATATAATATATAATATATATATATATTATAATAATATATCTATATATAATTATTAATATTTCTTAATTATATATCTATGAGGTAATGATTATGTAATAGAATATGGATTATATATATAATATATAATAATATATATATATATATATCAAGGTAGTGGCATATGCATTTCTTTAACATTTAATTATTATTACTTTTTAAAATGAAATAAAAATAATTGGTATATTGACTTTGATTAAAATGTTTTCCGCAGTGTGAATTTTATACGGTGCAAAAAAATACTTACAACCTCTGAATATTATGAATCATATTATATAAAAATTATATTAATATTTCGATAATTACATAATGTATTTATATATATATTATATATATCATATAAATAATATAATTATATTATAATAATATATATATATATTATATATATATACTATATCTAATATATATATATATTTATTATATATACTAAGTAAGTATTGAAATTATAATTATTTATAATAGTAATATTATCAGCACCAGACAAACTTGCAACTATTCTAATTATAAATTTTGTATTCATGATAATATAATAAATATATTTAGTATATTGATATATATATATTATAATATATATATATATATATATCATATATACTAATTATATATATATTTACTTAGTATAATATTATATTAATATCTTAGATATATTGGCAAAATTCGTAATTATATGATGGCAGCTTGGGTTCAAGTAGAAGTATTGTACTGGTAGTACAATTTTTTTGAGGTTACTTGTTACATTGCAGTACTGCTATAAAGAACCAGTGTACTTGTTACTTGCACTTTTTGTACTTGAAGAATTTGCAAAGTACTTGCAAGTATTATTATTCAAAAGCATTTTTAGAATGCCAATATGTTGGAAAACCTACAGAAGAATTTCTTATCTATGGATATTAGGGTACTTTTAAAATGTATCTAAATAAATTCCATTTACGAATATATAATATATATATAATATATATATATATATTTATATAATATACATATTTTATAATATATATATATTATTATATATATATATTTATATATATATTAATATATTATATATAAAGATTAATATATATATAGTATTAGTATATAGTATATATAATATATATATATATATATATATATAATATATATAATAGGGTAAATTAGATTATATACATATATATATATATATACGATATATATTATATATATAGATATATATATATATATAGATATATTATATAATATATATATATATATATATATAATATATATATTATTATATAATTATATATATATATATTATGTATATTATATTAATATAAATATAATAAATTATTATAATATATAAATATATATAAGTTATCATATATATATAATATAATATATAATATAATTATATTAATAATATATAAAATTATATTAATTATATTATTTTATAATATATATATATATTATCATATATATTATATATAAATAATATATAATGATAATAATATATATATTCCGGGATGGCGGATAGTGAATTGCCGGATAGCCTGAATACCGGGATATCGGCTGAGCCTAACCGGATATCCGGCCGATATCGATAGTGATTAGCCGGATAGGCCGGATACCGGATTCCGGCAGTCTGTTAATAGAGCGGGCGGGGTGACTAATCAAATCATATTTTTTGCTCATACGTGGTAGTACTAAAGTTTATTAGAATTATCTTTAATTCAAGAGAGTTTTTATATTATTTAAAAATTAATATAAATTTAGTGCATAATTGACTAAATAGATTTTCACATTTGAAAAATGCGAGTTTTTTTTAACATTGTCTCATTTGAGAATTTTCCAGTAATTTAAAATAAATATTTCTTTCAGTGTCATTATCAGTTGAGTATGTTAGCTTTCAACTGGCAAACTAAATTTTTGTTCCAAAAAAGTGCAATAAATGGTTAAAATGATGGCCATAGCTTGGCAGATTCTCCCTCCAATAAAAAGAATGATGATTAGGGGTATACTTAGCGAATTGGGCCACCATTGTTTATTCTTATATTTTACGGATGCTATTATTATTGACAATTTTTTACCTAACATATTGTATCTATTACCAGATCAATAAATGCTGGCATTTTACTCAAGTCAGATTAAAAAAAAACTTTGAATATTAATATGGAAAATATGATTCAAAAAAGTATCAAAAAATTATGTCTCCCACGAATGGGTAGTGATTGCTCCACACATTATTTTATTCTTATTTTTTCTAATCATTATTAATTTTTAATTGACATAATTTTTAATATATAATATAGATAAACAAATTATAATATTTAGTAAAAATTTAATATAAAATTAATTTATCACCAAAGTGAATTTATATATAAAAGATGGCCCAATTCACCCACAATGTGGTCGATTCACCCCTTCAAATGTTTTCTAATGTCTTTATTTAAAAAACTTTAATATAAACTATGATTTACCCAGATATATATCATATACTATTAATTTCTTTGGTGTGCTTATGAACTATAAGGCCTTGATATTCAGAAAAAAAAATCCAAAATAAGTGTATTAGGTAGGAAAGTGCGGGGAGACGTAAAGATTATACTAAGTGGCCTACGTCAGCCTCTCGACTGAACGCTATAGACGGAATTTTTATATATATATATATATATATATAATATTATATTATATATATTATATATAATAATATTATTATATATATATAATATAATATATATAATATATAATTATATAATATATATAGTTATATATATAATATAATATATATATATATATAATAATTAATATTATATATATTAATATATATATATATATATATATATATATATAATCCGGTATATAGCGTCAGGCGGGGTGACGTTGGCCACTTTTGGTATAATTCGTCCCCACTTTCCCCTATTAAACTACTTTTGGATTTTTTTTTTCGTCCTGAAAGATCAAGGCCTATTCTGATAGGTTACAGCACACAAAAAAATATATTAATGTAATTCTAAATAATCATCAGGTTTTTATAATTACGTTTAACATAAAGCTACTTTAGTACTCAGTTTGAAGGGTGAATCGGACACCATTGTGGGGTGAATTAGGCCATCTTTTTAAATTCCCTTTAGTATGGAATTCTAATTTTATATTTAACTTTTACTTTAAAAAAAAATATAAGTAATTGTTTATTATTATAATTAAATTAGTAATAAGTTATTAAAATTCAATAATGATAAATAATAATAAAGAATAAAAATGTGGTGGCCAATTCACCCCATTCGCGTGGACAAATTTGAAATATATTTTTTGAATTTATAATTTTCCATATAAATTTCATTTTTTTATTTTAATTTTTTTACCTAATATATTAATAAGCTAACTGTTTATTATTAATTCTAAATTAGCTATATACGTATAAAATGTCAATAACAAAGGACTAACATAAAATAGAAATATGATACAATGGTGGCCAATTCACTCCCATCATCATAAATTTTATGGGGGTAGGGGGATGAATCGAGCCAAGTAAGGCCCAGCGATTGCATAATACTGTCTGGAACAAAAATTTAGTTTGGCAGTTTAAAGCTAACATACTCAACCTGTATACTACATTAGAAAAAAATATTAATTAAAATCTGTCCATACTTTTCATATTAACAAAGTTATAAAATCATCGACATTTTCTCCAGGATAAAATCTCGCACAACTCACAACTATTTTTATATCTTTTAAAAAATATAAAACTCTCTAGAATAAGATGAATCTAAATATAATGTTAAAATAACTTCAAAAAGAGACATTTTTTTTTTTTATTTAGTCCGCGACGTAGCGCTATTAATAAATGACTGCCGGATATATCCGGTATCCGCTAATCACTTCACCGATATCGGATTCGGATATCCGGTTTAACTTCTCAGCGGATATCCGGTATCCGGCTATTTCACTATCCGGCCCACCAAAACACCTAAAACAGTAATATATAAATATATATATATTTATAATATATATTATATATTATATATATACTATATATAATATATATATATATTTAATATATATATATATATTAATATAATTGTCAAATTAGTAAATGGTGTCATATAGCCTATTCACATTATTACGTTTAAATCACTATATTATTATTAGTTTGGACTATATATTACTATATATATATATGATTAATCTAATCATATTTTTATTTACACTTTTGTATCTAATCAGTATCTTCTAAATATACTTTTTAATTTCACTGAAATTGTCTCATATTATTTTCAATGATTATTAACTATTTTTTACTTTTCAAAACTACCTTTTAAAAATATAAGGTCTACGGCCGGAGAAAGTCACCAGAGACTAGTGGTCCTCGCCGGAGCATCCCTAAATATATATATATATATATATTACTATTATAAAATATATATATATATATATATATATAATATATAATTATATATATAATATATATTATATATATATTATATATATATATTATATATAATTAATATATATATATTTCTATATATATATTTATATATATAATTATATTATATTATATACTCTCTTTCTACTATTCAATAATAAGGTAAAGTGGCCACATACACTACCCGAAAAGAAAAGTAGTAGAAGAAATAACTTCACCAAATCGAAAAGAAGCCCAGCCTTATACCTAGCCTCTTTCAATACCTCCCTAGTGTTGAAGCGCAGTCAGAAAATAATCACTCCTAAGGGCTTCACGGACACCGAAGACCTCACTATGGCAATCTCGTCAAATGTAGGGTTCATACCTTGGCCCATGTTGGGCACAATCTATACCTACCGTTCACAAAACCCGCCTTTCCTCCTATTATTATGCATCTTTCTCCTCGCCCCTTAGCCAAACTTACATTCCTTAATCTTAGATATAGCATTCCTTTATTGATTCAATCTACTTTTTCTACATTCTCCCAGCCTGTCGATTATCCACGCACAACTTACCCACTATATATCCGCTAACCAAACGACTATCATGCATCATTTCCCATATGACCAAAACATCTTAATGTACTTTCATTATTCTCTTCATCTTTTCCCCTTTCTTACAACCACACAACTCTCTAATGCGTTCATTCCTCATTTTAATGCAAATTCTTCTCACACCTAACAGCCCACATATATAATATATAATATAATTATTTATATATATTATAAATATATATATTATATATATATATTATATATATATATATATATATATATATATATATATATACATATATTATATATATATAATTATATATATTAAATTATATATAATATTTAGGGCTATGCAAGCTGGGTTTCTCTGTGACATATGCAACGTTCTAGTCTGATGCTATATCAAATGAATCTGTGGAATATCACCTCCTAACTCTCAACCTTAACATTTTATTCATCCTCGTTGTCAACGGATTCCTTTTTCAAATAACTTATATCTTTGATTTATGACTTATTTTTTTTTTTTTCTTTTTTTTATCCTTTATTATATTTATACGCGACTGAATGGTGGAGTTCATGTTGACTAATATAAACATCTAACACTCTGTAAGAAACACTTAATCGAGAATCTTGACACTCTACTTCTCATGTTATTTGGCTTAAAATTTTTCTCCTCAACTACTACCATTATCTTGTGTTCTGCTATATGTAATTCCTACTAATGCAGATTTTTCATGTCTTTTGGAATATATCTAACTACTTTTTTCACGAGCTGTTCTTATTCTGTCCCTAATCACAAATGCTGAAGGTCTCATCTATTTAGGGGAATTTAAACGTACTAGTAGCCATACTGAGTGGTTGGGCTCCTCTCATACTGAATGCACGTGAATGGAAGGAGGGCACAAAAGATTTTATCATCGAACAAAGTTAACTCCAGAGTTATTAATGAAAACTACACAATAATCCCAGATGACCTAACCAATTATTGAACACGCTTGACTTATGTTTCACCATTACCCTTTCTGGATATCAAAACACCATTTACTCTCCTATCGGGAATCTATGACCACAGTCTACAGCTCTTAAATTATATACTTTTCCTCACATCAGCTGCCCAATACCTAAACCGTACTTCCTGGACTTTAATCGGGCTAATTGGGGTCATTGAGTCGTTTCTTTGCTAACTATTCTTGAAATGAATCCTGCTTCGACACGGAGGACGCTTCAGCCACTGCTGAAAGGCGATGGACCGTGATCAGTCGACGAATATGTAAGTGTTCGTTCCATATTCAATTAAATCTTTTTCTCCACAAAATCCATGGTTTGATAAAGCCCGTTCTCACGTCATTCAACAGACATTGTCTATCGGGCATGGAAAAACTCGTCTTCTCTCCTATCATCTTACTGATCATGGACTGCTCGGAATCCGTGCGGGATATTTAAATTAACGACGGATTAACGCACTTTCAATAAGAAGAAGTGCGACAACCGTACTATGGCTCCTCTATCTAAGATAAAATGAATTACTGTAAATATTGTTAAAACATGTCTAAATATCTTTGCACTCCAGTTGGTGGCTTTTCTCTTTTAGGAATGAACAAAAACTATAGCTAACTCTCCTCTGAAAAGGCTAATCTCTTTCGGCCTCTTTTTTGCTAACGATAATGTACCCTGGACGATTCCGGCATTCCTCCTCCTACTCCTTTCAGGTTTGTTTTACCCCTTCCTGTGATTACGCATGATCGGGTGCATGGGATTCTGAAATCTATGAACGTCAGGAAGGCTAGTGGCTCGGGATGGCATTCCTGGCCTTGTTTTGAGGGAGTGTGCTTCTGAGCTGACGCCTGTCCTCGTTCAACTCTATTTTATATGCTAACTACTAATACATTCTCAGTTCTCTAAAGGGCAAGATATATATCCGTCCAATCTCGAAAAAGGGAGCCTTCTGATCCTTCCAACTAACGCCCTATAGCTCTCACTTGTATTCTATGTAAAATCTTTGAAACTCTTCAACTCTCATTTCCTGGATCATCTAGAGTCTCATTTCCTTCTTTCAGATCATCAGTATGGATTTCGACGCTCGGAGGTATGATGCAATCATACTTTCCTATCTAACTGATTTATGGTCTTCTGCCCTTAGGGACTATGGAGAGTCTTGTTTGGTGGCGCTCGACGTAGTTTTTAAAAAACAGAATATGGAAAGTTTCGATTCTATTGAATCAAAAACCAAAATCTAGAAAAATCAGAATACACGAACTCGGACAAAGATAAATAAGAATTTATTCTGCAATTAATTTATTTATCGAGTTAATCGTTAAATGTAAATCTGGTGTAGGGAATGTAATTACTGGATCAATTTAAATAATATTTAGGCACTACTGAACTTATGAATTGATCATTTTCTTCAAATCTTTACCTTCTGGTTTTTATTTAGATTCGACACGAATCTTCTGTTATTTCAACAAAAGAATCAATTTCGAAATTAATTCATTGTATTCGATAGATTCAAAACTTAATTTCCGAATTCTATTATCGCTACGGAAATCAAGTCATTGCGTTCGATTTATCACTCGTGTAAACTCTTCACAGAAATAAGCTGTACTTATGTAAATATATTACACTAATAAATTTTAATAAGTCAAATTCTTGTCACCTCCGAGATATATTCATACATGTACGAGTTTTTGTCTCATTTTCATTTTAGAGCTGCTCGAGTTGGCTGGTTCTGCACAAAGACGGAACCCGACGTGAGCGAAGGCGTTCTTCGACTCTCTATTGGGTAATCAATAGGTTAGTTTATTTTCATTTAATTTAAATTAATTTAGTTTAGTAAATAATTAGGGGAGTGGGAATTAAAAAATCCTGTTTGGAACCTGCCGCTTGTATTCATTAACTCTCCCGGGGAATATTTTATCGATTTACCGATTGGCTCTCCATTACACCGGTATGGCACGAGTCATTACTTTCTAAGCTCCCTTCCTTTGGATTTCCTCCTCCTCCTCTTTGCTTGCTCTTGTCAAGTTTTCTCTCTGATCACTAAATACATCAGCACTCGTTGATAGAGCGACTTCTTCCTCCTTTCCTGTTAACTGTGGTGCTCCGCAAGGTTCTGTTTTATCTTCAAATTTATTCTTACTTTTCACCAACAATCTTCTCGGCTGTACTTCTAACTCTGTTCACTCTTATACCGATGACTCAACTCTCAATTCTTCCACTTATTTCAAATCTGCTCCCTCTTTTGAATCTACAGTTGCCTCTCGTCTTCAGCTTTCCGATTCTATCTTTGCCAACCTGGATGAGATTTCCCGGTGGGGCCACCACAAACTTGTGAAATTCAACTCTTTGAAAACTCAAAATCACCTCCCAACTTTTCCCATTTCCTTCGACGGCTCTAACGTCTCACCTTTTGAAAACAAACATTCAATGTCTGAACATAAACAAAAAAATTGTCTTGGAAACCTCGTATCACAACAGTTGCTAAGGCAGCATCAAAGAACCTGGGAGTTCTGCTCAGGTTGCGGGAATTTTTTTTTCTCTGCACAGTTACTCCAGTTATATAAGGGCCTTATTTGCCCTTGTTTGGAGTACTGTTCCCACATCTGGGGGGGGGGGCTTAGGCGCCACCCTTCTATTGGATAGAGTAGAGTCTAAAGCTAAGAAACTAATAAACTGTCCCCTGCTTTCAAACTCTCTTGACCCTCAATCTCTGCGACGTGACGTTGGCGCACTATCTCTTTTCTATAGTACCACAATGGCAGATACTCGGGGGAGTTGACCGCTCGCATTCCACCTACAATGCGTCGCCCACGTAGCACAAGGAATGCTTGCTCTTGCATGAATTTTGTGTGAGCATTGAAAACCCCAGACTCGTTCGTTGTGGTACCTTCTTTCCAGCCATTTCTGTCCTGTGGAACTCTCTGCCATCAGTTTTCCAACTGTATTCAATCTTCCTCTCTTCAAAGCCCACGCCTGCGCTCACTTGAGAATTTCATTAGGCTTGGGCTTGGATGAGTTTTTCTGTATTTTATTTTCTAATCCCTCCTTCAAAAGGGCCCAGCCCATGAGCGATGGTAATATATAATATATATATATATATATAATATATATAATATATATATATATAATATTATATAATAATATATTTATATATATATAATAGTAATATATATATATACTATATTAAATATATATATATATATATAATATATTAATATATATATATATATATAATTATATTATAATATATTAATAGAGAACACCCATATATATATATATATATATATATATATATAAAACAACGAGAATAACCAATATGAATTTGAACATTTTAATTTTTATTAGCAGGCTAGAAAATATAAGTTAAAAATAGAATAAAGTTGAAAGAAATAAAGCATAATAGATAAATGAATGAGTGCAATATTATATAGTAAAGAGTTCACAATTTAAACGAAATTTCACTTTAGTATTAGTAAGCTATTACAATTTAGATTCTCATTTGTCTGTCGGTTTGAGATGACAAATAAACAAGGATTCAAGCAACTGAAGATCAGATTCCTTTGCTTGGGCTAATATTCCAAAATTGGTATCTAGTATATGATGATTTTCCTGAAGAGAATGGGCATTTATAGCTGAATAATGTAGTAGTGGTCTAGTTCTAAATGAAATACTTTATGTTCAGCAATACGTGTGGAAAGGTTTCGTATTGTACTTCCTAAATAGGCAGCATCACAGTCAACGCACGTGAATTGATATATTACTGATGAGCATAGATGTAAAGGGAGTTTATCCTTAAATTTAAAATAATTCCCAATTTTGTTTACTCAAAAATATTAATCTAAATTTAAATTGTGGAGTTTGTTTTAAAAACCCCATCAATTTTACGACGAATTTCGGAACTCATTCTCCCCCAAAAAGGCAACCTCATATACAAAACATCCTTAAGAGCTCTTAATTGAGTCTGGTATTAGTCTTTAAATTTTCCTGAAAGTAGTTTTCAAAAAGTGGTGTTAATTGCAAATTCCGGGAACCCATTCCTCAGAAATGTTTTCAGAAATTCTATCTCTTTCATGAGATTGACATATGATGAAATTTTGTATCCCCCGTCGAAAAGTTTTAATTAAGTTAATTTTAAAATAAGGGGAATGAAAGAATTAGATTTTGTCGTCAATCCAGTTACAGTCTATTTCCTAAAGACACTGGTGATATTATATACTATATATAATAGTATATATATATTATAGTTTTTCTTATATATAGAGACACTTATATCATAAAGACAAATAGATATATAATATATATATATATATATATATATATATTATATAATTATATCATATATAATATATATACCTTTTGTATAAAATGAAATATGATTTTAGTAGGGGGTAAACGGGGGGAGCACAGCACAATCGAACTTTAAGGCCGGCCTCTACCGCAAACCAGCGTCACGCAACGTGTTCGCAGTTCGAGTTTTAAAATTCTTGCCCCCAGGTAGTTAATAACTCCAACTGCTACGCAGAGGATTTTAACCAGCGTCCTCACTCGTATGATGAGCGGAGACTCAACTCTGCGTACCACGAAAAGGCGTTTCTATATTATGATACATATATAATATATATATATATATTAATTTATATATTGTATATATATTATAATATAATAATATTAGTAATATATATATATTATATATTATATATATATATATATATATCATATGATATATAAATATATATATTGTGTGCAGAAATTCCAAGGAATTATCTTGCTCTACATCAACAGTGCATTTAATATTCAGGTGTTTTGAGTTGACATATTTCAAAACCTTACCAACATGATGCTCAATATTCAGGTGTTTTGAGTTGACATATTTCAAAACCTTACCAACATGATCCTCAGAGTTAAAAAGAAGAAAGGAGTCATCCACATACATACATCCAGTAAAATATGTTACTAAGAGTAGGACCTAAAGGACTGTCCAAAAAGGCACCATCAACTCGTTTATAAATTTATCATCAAAGATAAATGTAATATCTTTTGTTGATATTTATGGTAACTTCTTAAAGCCTTGTCTATCTAAATCATGTACTGTTGCTGAATTTCTAATAATGAATTTATTATAATATCCAAAGAAATCCAAACTAAAAAAAAGTCGCTATTAACACTTAACAGCAAGTAATCCCGAACCATGTTAATTTTTAAACTATATGCAGACTCTGAATTTACTGAATTTTACTTAATTTATATTCCTTTCCTTCAGACACTTTTACTGACTCAATCTTTTTTTCTTTGGTCTCCCACCCGGTCGATTCCCAACACAATCGCTTCTATTCACCCACTTAACCAACTACTACCGTGGCTCAAACGGTAGAGCGACGGAGTCGCATGGCAAGGTCACGGGTTCGAATCCTAGGTAGAAATTACCTAGAGAAGGTCCCCTCCTTGAATAGGGCTATGCTCGTGAGGTGTGAAATTAAAAAAAAAAAAAAAAAAAAACTGCCAATCATCCATCACTTCCATATGACCAAACCACCTTAATACACATTTATTCTCATTCACTCTTTTTCTAAACACCATACAGCTCTCTAATACGATCATTCCTCATTTTATCAATTCCTCTCACACCTAACATGACCCAAATATTCCATCTGAATAGACTGCACTTTACAAATATACCTCTCATTCTATAGTTTTGCTACTATACATTAACACCGGTAACTGCATACTCTCATGCAGGTCCTAGCGCACTTAAGACTTAGTCCCCTTGCATTCACCAGGGATTTAACTGCACCAGTCACCTTTCCTATCATTCACAATTTTCCTACTACACTCAGAATCACCCTTTGCCTTATCATCCAACATAAAGATGGCCTAAATATTTCAACTCTGATACTTGTGTCCAGTTGCCTACAATCCAATATGATTTCATACTGCGGGCTTTCCTTACACACCACCATTACCTTACTCTTATCTACATTTACTTTCAAACCCCCCTCCTTTTACACACACCCCGCCAAACCCCTCTACCAATCCTCTCAAACTTACTTCAGGTTCACCACACAAAACCAAATCATCTGCGTACAATAAGCAGGGTACCCTTCATTCTCCATTAGTCTCAACCTCTCATGGCCACCCCTACTTTTAATTCTTTCATAAACCTATCCATATACAGATTGAATAGCCATGGAGACAACATATTCCTGCCTCACTCCATTATTAATATTAAATCCTTTACTCTACTCTCCACTTATTCCATTCTCTCACTCCATTATGAAAATTAAATCCTTCACTCTGCTCTCCACTTATTCCACTAATAAATTCCATTCAGAATCCTACCACCCCCATATATCACTAACACCCTCCACAGAGCTTCCCTATTAAACCTGATATATGCCAGTTGCAAGTCCATAAAACCTAAATACAGTTTGTTGTTGTTGTTCTTCTCTCAATTTCTTAGTTTGCTTTTTATAATAAACGTTATTATCACAATTAATCGAGGCTTGCTAAATACATACATACATCAGAAACAAATATATAAATTTTTTATTTTTTAACACAAGGCTATTCAAAAGTATAAGAGAGTTTGTGTCGAAGTGAAAGAGTATAACAGATTTTGTGTTGGTGATGATGAAGTTAAAGTATGTGATGGATGGTAAATTAGTGAGGGGATTGGGGATGGGAATATAAGATCATTATATTGATTTGTGTAAATGGATGGAGAGGAAAGAAGTTAGGGGAATTAGGAGTGATAAGTTAAATGAAAAGGGTTATAAGTATAAGTATATGAGAGCACTTCCAAATAAGTCAGTTGAATGTGAACGAAATGAAACTGAGCAAATGAAGGAAGGGTTTGTTAGTAATGCAAGAGAAGTATGTGAATGTGCAAAAGTAGGAAGTAATAATATTAATAATGAATAGCGGAATGAAGAGGTGAAGCGAGCGATAAGGCATGATTGAATGTGCTAGAAGCCAATGATGAGGTTTCAAAGGAAAAAAGAAGGGCTAAAGTTGTATACGTAGGAGAAAAAAAATGGGGTAAATGAACAGTTTGGAAGGAGGATGAATAGAGACTTACAATGGAATAAGCTGCTGCTCT
>JABUQX010017685.1:22500-47513 GCA_015478945.1 Trachelipus rathkii
TGAGAGAATATGTGAAGAGGAAACTTTATTTAGGTTTCATGGGCTTTGCAACAGGCGAATGCAAGATTAATAGGGAAACTCTGTGGCACATGTTAATTATATGTGATGGTAGGTTTCTGAATGGAATTAAAAGTATCTATGTTGATAGTGAAGTACGTAAGAATAAATGAAGTGGGGTAAATAGTTTAATATTAAAACTGGAGTGAGGCAGGGATACGTTGTCTCCATGACTATTTGATTTATATACGAATGGAGTGAGGAAAGAATTTAAAGTAGGGTTGGCAGGGGATGGTTATCAATGATAAAGAGAGGAGAGGATAAATGCTTATTGTATGCAGATTTGATTTTATGTGGTGAATCTGAAAAAGCTTAGGAGGATTGGTAGAGAGGTTTGACTGGGTATGTAAAAGGACGGGTCTGAAAATAAATGTGAATAGGAGAAAAGAGATTGTGATAGAGAGTAGTCTGAAGTGTGAAATCATGTCGGATAGTAGACACCTAGAACAAGTATCCGAATTTAAGTATTAAGGTATACGTTGGATGAAAAGGGAATGAATTATGCAGTGTGTAGTGTAGAAAGTTATGTGGTTGGAAGGTGGGCTGGTGAAATTAAATCTTTGGTAAATGCAAAAGGACCAAGTGTGTTAGGGTTTTGCATGAGGATATGTTATTACTTTTTTTTTTTAAAAGTTCACACCTCACGGGCATAGCCCTATTCAAGGAGGGGAACTTCTCTAGGTAATTTCTACCTAGGATCCGAACCCGCGACCTTGCCATGCGACTCCGTGTTGATGTATAGTAGTAAAACTATGGTGTGGAATAAGAGGCGTAGATCTAAGGTGCGTGTGTGTGTTCAAATGGATAATCCTTACTTGGGGTGTGATAAAATGAACAATGAACGACGCATTAGGGAATGGTATTGTATGGCAAAAGGAATAAATGAGATTCAGTCAGCCCAAACCAGTCACAGAATTCCTCAATATTCTGTCTTCTAGGTCACCTGGACCAGTGGAACCTTAATGGCCACCCATCTCTGTCAATTTCATTACTATACTATCCAAACCTTCCGGCAGCGCTAATTCAAATTCCACCAATTGATGTAGGTTGGTGGAACATGGGAGTGGAGGAATCTTTAGGCCAATGCATAAAAGCTCTAACTGCCCTCTGGACCAACCTGTCCAACTCTCTCTCTCTCTCATACTTTTAACGGTCAGTCTCTCATGAGTCATCTGGTAAAGGAACTTTATCAGCAAGAACTTGAGGAGGAGGAGCTTTTGTTAAAGTTTTAATTCAGCATCCACCAGTTGTTCAACTTGTCAGCCAGATCTGCTATTCAGTTTCTGATGCCTTTTCACACACCCCACACCCAAAGTGTGTGCGTGTATGTGTGTGTATGTTTTCCTAGTCTACAAGAATTTTTTTTGTACCCGTATAAATACTTACAAAATCTATAGAATATCAGTTTTAATTACTAGCTAATATTGTAAAATTGATTTAAACAAAATACAAAAAATTTAAAAAACTATGATAAAGCCAGAATAAGTAATGGGAAAACAATGACAACAAGTAGCTTTAACAAAAAAATATGGTAAAATGAGATAATAGAGTGAGTGAAAGGGACGTCCTCAAAAGGGACATAAGAGCAGATTAAAATAAAATAAAGAAAACCTACAAAACAAATCGCAATTTCTTTTTGATTTGTATATAACATCAAAGCACTTTGCACAAAACACCACAAAGCAAATGCAATCAATGAACCATGTAATAAGAGATGTGGCTCAACTATTAACCACATTTTTTAAATGGTCATGCAAAATTTATATATATATATAATATATATATATATATAATATATTTATTATAAAGAGTATCATATATATATATATTATAAAATATATATTAATATATATATATATAAATATATATATATATATATATATATATATATATATATATATATATATATATATATATATATAAGGTAAGAAGGGCAAGCATTATGCATAAAGTTTATTTCATTCTATTTTCATTAATATATAAATTAAATATATAAATTTAAGCAAGCACTAAATTAATTTATATATAACATAAAAGAAAAAAAAAAGTTTGAAGCATATTTTAAGCTTGAATTTGGTAAAGAGCATTCCTAGATAGTTTGTTGCTAGCAGATTCATCATGCGGGAAAAAATCCATCACAAAACCAGGTGGAATATGAAGATATTTCTTAATTTTATTGCTGTTAAAATTAATATAAAATATTAAAGCAACTTTGATAAAATATTTACAGTTAAATAGGCCAAGGAATTATGGAAAAGCTAAAATAAAACCAGACATAAAATGCATTCTTGTATTTATATTATATATAAAAAAGCGTGGCTCCACAAAGATACCCATTGAAATAAAGGTGGTAGAAACTAGAAACTATTTAATTTGGAAAACTCACCCTATTTTGATAATGCCATCACCATTCTGAGCATCTCTTGTCCATACACCAACTTTGTCACCCTTTCCTCTTACATTTACAACTGCACCACACACTTCGTCGCTGTCTTGGTCAAAAGCTTCTCCAATTAAAAGCAACAACTGAAAAATTAATTATAATTGGCCTAAAATTAAGATTTAATTACATTTAGTTTTGTAATACTACACATTAGAATAATAAAATGTTAGTTTCTACAAAAATGGGGGACTGGTCAAAATATTTTGAAAATATTGTAGAGAAAAAAATTATCTATCAGAAACTGAAAACAATTTAGTTTTCATGTAAAATTTTGTTCAAGGTAAAATTGCTCTTCCTGACTTTTATATCATTTACCATGAAGGAAATTTGTATTTTTTACCCTTTTGCGTTTCTAATTATAGAGGCGGATATCGAGTTGCAAACTGTAAACAATAGAATGTCTTTATACTGAAAAAAAGGTTCCAATAAAGTTACTTGTCACATTAACACCAATCTCTTCAAACTTTGAAAAGAAACACTTATGGTTCGCAGCAAAACAACTTGTCATTAAATCTTTATTGCTATATTAGTTTTCTTTTTAAAGTGAAAAAAAAATAAAAATCCAAGTGAAACTTTCAGTTTCTGGTTTCGATTTGGATTCCACCTGAAAATTCGAAGCTCTATACCCCTAATTTTAAGTTGTTTCATTGTAATTACTGAAGAAAGATTTCAATGAAACCTTGGTGAGATCCTACAAAATAAAACCAAAGAATGGTCGAACCAATAAAACAAAATAAAACTCATTTTACATGCTGAGACTAACGTAATTTTCATGACAGTATTGGAGGTATGCAGTTTCTAAATGGTCAAACCCAGACTTCCCCTAAAATGTGCGACAATTAACACTCGAGATATCACAACATTGAGGTGATCATCAAATTGCCTGACACAGACCTCACATCTAGATAAAATTATATTTTTATATCTATGACCTAACATCAAGACAATTATATTTTCATATACAGTAAATAAAAAAATTGATCTAATTTTAATTATAAATCTTACCATTTCCATCCAAAAGTTATCCAATTCTGTTGCACGTTGGTTTTTACTAAGATTTATAATCCATCTTCCACCTGCACAATTCCTCGTATCTTCCCACATAGGCTTAATACCTTTTTTGAACAAAGAGTAATCACATCCAGTTTTTAATTTAGACGCTAATTCTATGTGATTATACAAACTGAAATGAACAAACATTTTCTAAGAAAATCAAAAGACCTTAAAAATTACTAATCCTATTTAATTAGAAGATTTTCTTTAAAAAAAAAAAAAAAAAAAATGTATATATACATAAAAAAGAAAGCAGTCAGCTCAATAGATATTTTTGTTCTTTTGCTTGTCGTTTTAATTAATCACTTACAAGAAAAGAAAAAAAAATATTACAATTAAAAAACAATAATAGATTAATGGTAAGAAATAAAATAAAAATATATACCCAAGTAAACTTCTATGTTGGTACTTTGAATTTAAAGTATAAAAGGCAATCTAAAAAATGATACAACAAAAGATTAAAAACTAATAGAAGAAGATGAGATATTGAAAAACGCATTTATTAATTTCATTGGGAAAAAAATTAAATTGTTTTCAAAGTAGCATGATGTTTTAAACAACAATAGCCACCATTCTGAAACCAGTGTGAATTTAAAAAAAAAATGTTCTGAATTTTGACAATCAAATAAGTTAACATGCAAAAATATAAATTATTTTGAAAATGGCCAACCATATATATATATATATATATATATATATATATATATATATATATATATATATATATATATATATATATATATATATATATATATATTATATATAGTATATATATATATATATATATATATATGTGTGTGTGTGTGTGTATGTGTGCGCGTGTGAAGAATTGATAAAATGAGGATTGAACATATTAGAGAGTTGTATGGTGTGAAGAAGGTAAAGAGAAACAAAAAAAGAGTTTGGAAAAAAAGTTAATGTTGAGATGGTTTGTCTTGTGGAAAGGATGGATGACAGTCGGTTGGTTAAGGGGATGCATAGTGGTGAATGCGCTGGGAATCAACCACAAGGGAGACAAGTGGACTGAGTCAGTAAAGGATGCCTGGATGATATAAATGAGTTTGGTAGAGGCGAGAAAAAAGGTGCAAATTGGAGTGAAGATGGCTGAGGATTTGTGAGGGGCGTATGGTTGTACTTCACCTGGCAAGGATGAACCCTTGGACGAGATGCCATAGTGAAGGTCTGTCGCGGTCTGGGAACCTCTAGGGTGGATTTTTCTAACTGCGACGAGTCTTCACTAAAAGGTATAAAGGGGGTGTGGTTAAGGCTGGGCTTTCTTTTCTACTTGCGTCATATTCTTCCTCTACTTTTCTGTTTCAGTGCATGTGACGCACCTTATCCCAAGTCTGGGGAAAAATTATGATTATAATTATATATATATTATATATATATAATATAATATATATATATATATATATATATATGATATATATATATATATATATATATATATATATATATATACCACCTCTCTCCAAGACTGTGGGTAAGGTGAGTATTATGTACTGGAAACAATAGAAGTAGAATATGACAAGTCGAAAAGAAAGCCCAGCCTTACCGCCCCCTTTATACTCATCGCAGTCAGAAAATCTACCCTAGGGCTTCACGGGGCCGCGACGGACCCTCAATATGGCATCTCGTCAATGTAGGGTTTATCAATTAGTCCAGGTGGGTTACAACCCCGCCATTCACTCATATAATGCACCTTTCTTCTCGCCTCTGCCAAACTCATATTTCTGTCCTCCAGGCATTTCTTTACCGACTCAATCCACCTTCTCTTCAGTCTCCCAGCACAATCACCACTATACATCTGCTTAACCAACCGACTACCATCCTTTTCCATTACCAAACATCTCAACATACTTTTAATTTCTCCTCTAATTTACCCCTTTCTTCACACCACACAACTCTCAAATACGTTCATTCCTCATTTTATCAATTCTTCTCACACCTAACATGCTCCTAAGATTGTCCATCTGAACACATTGTACTTTACATCCATTTACCTCTTGTTCCAGACCATAGTCTCACTAAGATACATTAACACAGGTAACAACATACCCTCTATATAAGACGCCTAGCACACTCAAGAATTTTTTCCCTTGCATTCACCCATGGATTTAACTTGCATCAAGCCACCTTCCTGCCATTCACAACTTTCCTACTACACTCTGCATCATCCAATCCCCTTTTCATAAAATATATAAATATTTAAACTCAGAGACGTGTTCCAGCTGCTCACCATCTAACATAACTTCACACCGCAGGCTCGCCTCACTCACTACCATAGCCTTACTCTATCTACATTTGTTTTCAAACCCTTTCTTTTACACACCCTGCCAAATCTCTCACCAACCCTCTTCAAACTCTTCAGATTCGCCACACAAAACCAAATCATCTGCATATAATAGGTAGGTAGGGCACCCTCCACTCTTCATTCTCCATTATTCTAACACCCGCAATTCTTTCATCACCTCATCCATATACAAATTGAATAACCAAGGAGACATAACACATCCTGCCTCATTTTGCTATTAAATATTACCACCAATCCACTTTTAACTTCCAGCACTTTATTCTTACAAACGGCTTTCGCTAATCGTCATAAATACTTTTGATTCCATTCAGAAGCCTACCACCAACACCTTCCATAAGCTTCCCTATTAATCCTATAATATGCCTGTTGCAAATCCATAAAACCTAAATACAATTTATTCTTCTTTCTCATTTTCTCAGTCATTTGTTTCAATGTAAAGATTGCTTGATCCACGCATTCTCCTACCGCTTCTAAAACGCACTCTTGTTCTTCACCAGGCAGTCCTTAATTCACTCGATGCACTCTTTTGACCAAAAATAGCAGCATATATCTTTCCTACAACACCAAACTTATATATATATTATATATAATATATATATATATATATATTATATATATATATATATAATATATAATATAGTATATATATAATATATATTATATATATATATATATATATATATATATATATATAATATTATATATTATATTTATATATATATATATATATATTATATATATATATATATATATATATATATATTATTATATATTATTATATATATATATATATATATATATATATATATATTTTTTTTCTTCACCTTCCTTCTAGGTTTCCCAAGAAATGGGAGTAAGAAAAGAAAAGCAGTAGAAGAAACATGACATAAGTCGAAGAGAAAGCCCAGCCTTAACCGCCACCCTGCGAGTACCATTAATTAGTGAGAATTCATCGCAGTCAGAAAATCCACCCTAAAGCTTCATGGTACAAGCGATGGACCCTCACTATGGCTAATCGTTAAAGTAAGGTTCATCCCTCGCCCCATGGTGGTGCCACGAAACCATAACCCCCTCACAATCCCCCGCCATTCACACCTGTTATACACCTTTCTTCTCGCTCTACCCAAACTCACAATTTCTCTCTCTTCAATACATTTGTGTTGTGACTCATCCACTTTTTTCTTCGGTCTCCCCAGCCGGTCCGGTTCACAACTACAGCTCGCGTCCTCATAATCCGCTTAACCAACGGACTATTCATTCATCCTTTCCACATGAGCCAAACCATCTCAAATACTTGTCATTTATTTCTCTCATTACCCGCTTTTTTTCGACACCACAGACCACTCTCTTAAGTAAGTTAATCCTTTTAATCAATTCTCTCACACACTAGACACCACCCAAGATTGTCCCATCTGAACACATTGAACGTTAGATCTATTACTTCTTATTCCAGACCAATAGTCTCACTACTACTATACAATAAACAGGTAACAACATACCCTCAAATGGTAAGACCCTAGCACATTCAAGACTCAGTCCTTTACAATTCACCAACGCTTTAAAATGCACCCACCACTTCCTGCCATACATCAGACTTTCTACTTACAACTCTGATCGTTCCCTTCCCTCTCATCCAACATATACCCTATAATATTGTAAACTCGGACACTTGTCCAGCTGCCTCACGCACTAACATAAACTTCACACTGAGGAGTGTCCGCACTCACAACCATAACTTACTCTTATCCACGTTTACGTTCAAGCCCCTCCTTTTACAACCCTGCCAATCTCTCTACCAATCCTCTGCAAACTTTCTCAGATTCGCCACACAAACCAATCATCCGCATGTAATAGGTTGGCACTCCTCCACTGCATCTCCATTCTCCACAATTCTAACACGCGATTTCCTGCCAGCCCCACCTTCGAATTTCTTGTCATTAACCCCATCCATATGACAAATTGAATACCAAGGAGACAATAACAACATCCGTCTTACTCCGCCTATTAATCCTAAACCAAACTCATCGTTGACACCCATTTTATTCTTACACACGCTTCACATATCGTCATACATACTTTTGATCCATTCAGAAGCCTACCATATATCTACTAACACCTGCATATAACTTCCTCCTTTAACTCTATCTACGCCTGTTGCAAAATCCATAAAACTAATACAATTTATTCTTAATTCTCCCTCTTTTTCCCTCAAATCATTTGTTTCAAGTGTAAAGATTTGTCCACACCCCTCTTAATCACTCCTAAACGCACCTTGTTCTTCACCAATCAGTCCTGTCAGTCACTCGACTGCACTCTTTCGACCAAAATAACAGCATAGATCTTCCGCTCAATACCTCAATAAACTTATTCCCCTATAATTCTAACAAGTTCCCCTTTTCTCCCTTACCGTTATATAAGGTACTATTAACCGCTCTCCTCCAATCCCTTGGAACTATACCCTTCTTAAAAGCGCTTTATTAAACAGCTTCCAAATCCAATCAATCAACCATCTCGCCTCCGTTCTTTTCTTTACTATTATTTCATCTCTCTATTCTATGACTGGCTCCCTCTACGTCTCTATCTCTACCCTTACCTCCCTCCTCCTCTATATCTCAATTATTTTATGTCTGTCTGTTTGTTTTCTAACTCTCTTCCCTATCTCTCTACATTAATATCTTCTTTCATCTCTATCTTTCTCCTCTTTTCTCTCATTATAATCTATGTCTGTCTTAATCTAAATTTTTTTTCACTCCTTTCGTTTTCTTCTTATTCTCTCACATCTGCTTCTCTATCTTTTATCTTCTCTCTTTTTCTTTTTTCTTTTCCTCTAACTCGCGTTTCTTTAACTCTTTTTCTATTCTCTATCGCCCTATTAGTTTAACTCCCAACTCTCCCTTCTCTCCTTTTAATTTTTTTTATTTTTCACTACCTCTTACTCTCCTTTATCCTTCAACTTTCCCTTCTCTTTTTTTCCATTTTCTTACCCCATTCTCTTTTTCTACTTTTCCTTAAACTCTCATCTCTACTTTCTCTTTTTCTCCTTTGTTCTTTCAATCTTTTTCCCTTTCTTTTAGTTCTCATCTCTTCTTTCTCTATTTTCATGTTTTCATTACTCTTGATCTTTTTTCCCTTTTCTCTTACTCTTTATCTCCTTTTCTTCTTTTCATTTAACTCTCATCTCTCCCGTCTCCCTTTCTCTTTATTCCTTTCACTGCTTCTCTCCTTTTTCCTATAGTTCTCACGTCTTCTTTATTTTTAACCTCTTTTCTTTTCATTTTTCTCTTTCTCTCCTTTTTTATTAACTCTCAACCTTACCTTCATTCATTTTCTTTTCTTCTTTTTCCCTTTCCGTTTCTCTCCTTTTTCTCTAACTCTCTTCACCCCTTCTCTCTTTTTCGCTTTTACCTTCCCTCTTTCTCCTTTTCTCCTTTTCCATTTAGCTCTTATCTTCCCTTCTCCTACATATTTTATATATATGAATTTCGGTTTCAATTTCTAGACAATTTTAACACTATTCTTCCTTCTCTCTCCGCCTCTCACCCCTTTAATCTCTCCCTTCTCTCATTCTTTTCATACGTTCTTTATCTTTTTTTCCTTTTACTTATCTCACTCTTTGTCTTCTCTAGCCTTTCTTTCCCTCTTCCATATCACTTCTTATCTTTCATAACCTATTTCTCTTTCACTTTTTCTTTTCATACTCTCTCTCTCTCTCTCTCTCTCTCTCTCTCTCTCTCTCTCTCTCTCTCTCTCTCTCTCTCTCTCTCTCTCTCTCTCTCCTCTCTTCTTAAACTCTTTTCTCTCTCTCTCTCTCTCTCTGACTCCTCTCTTCTTAAACTCTTTTGGCTCTTACTCTATCTACATCTTTCAAACCTCTCTATATTTATCTATCTCTTACATTTCCTTCTATCTTTTTCCAATTACTTTCTCTCCTTTAACCTCTCCTCAAATTCCACTCATACTCTCTCCCCTCTCATTCCCCTCTTACTCATTTTCTCTCTCATCCTCCTCCCATGAGTCAGGTAGATTGAATAAAAAATATTATATATAAATGGTAAACCCTAAATTATGTTTATTTTATGGTATATATATTTATATTAATATTTATATATATATTAGTGATTGGCCAGGTACATCCGGCATTCCCTCGCTAAATATTAAAAGTCCGCATCCGCTCTTTGCCCTGCGGATTGTTGCGCGGATATTTATTGTCGAGTATTTGATAAAGCATTTTGTCAAGTTATGAGGAATCTGGACGCAAAGCTTTAAATGAGAGAGCATGGTACCTCGACTCAACTGCTACGGTAATGATGAGCATCATGATCTCACAGCATAAATTTCTAATAATTTGAGTCAACTGTTATCAAAGAGCTCGTTCCAGCTCACTGGATAGTACACTTCATGTGATGGAAAGAATGGTATTGCTCAAAGAACCTCTTACTTTATGTACGGCCCAGTTCGCATTCCAAAGTGGAAGCATTTATGGCTAATGTGGAAATTGAACATAATATCACAACTGCATTAAGCCATTTAAACCATTTGAAAGAAATTTCCAAAAAAAACAAAAAAAAAAAAACAGTGCCTCTACAGCTGCTGTATTCTGTCTCCGCCAATTAATTTCAAACGCTTTTGATTCGTCATTTTGCATCATTGTGCAAATGATAATGATGTACGGTTTAAAAAGAATGAAAGATGTATATAGAACTAGTATTTGTCTGCGTACAAAAATGCCCTTCTGGTTCGTGGAAGAATTAATGGACGCTTCATTGGCTTATTGGCAACTTACTGTAGATCCCTTATAGCAAGTCAAGTTTTTCTTGCGATACACCACTACCTCGACCCCACCCTCCCCCCTCCGCCAGCACCCACAATTTTTAGACTAAAAGTTAAAATCCGCTACACCTTCAAGCTATTCGCAGGTTGAAAACTTCAAATCCGAACAGTCTATTAATCTGTTCTTTAAATCAATTAAAAGCGAACAAAAATCGAATTATTCTGACAGAAGCCAACCACCTCGTTACAAGTAAATCAGATAACAAATTCACTTGGAACAATTTTTTATAGTCAGTAGTGATGAAGAATACACACGCATTACCTAAAAGATTTGTGCATAATGATTGAAGAACTATACCAAGAACCACGATCTGATTCCAAATGATGACGCCCTATACAGTCTGCGCTGAAACCGTCCCCAAGTTAAGCAATAAGGTGTTTACCAGCGCTTGAGTAAACTTGCAAGGAAAATACTTGGCCCTGTCTCCTCTCCCACTAGATGTGTACAAGTGGGACTAGAGTATTATTTAGCGAGTGCTGGCTATATTATGATTGGGAAAAGAGATAGACAGACCTCGCAGAAAGGCAAGAATAAATTGATGTTTCTCAAGCAACAACCTTCCTTTTTACAAGATTTTAAAGTACTAGTGCAAAAAAGAGTCTATAATCCATCTATGTGAATATCTTCTGTTCAATTGGTAAGGGCGAGGTTGGGGAAAGAGGTTGGTGTGGTGCACTTGAGTTGGATCCCCGTCCCGCATCCCTATTAATACAATGTAATAGCAGTCAATGTATAGATTGTTGCTAAAACTCGAAATATCATATTACGGGTAGCATACTGATATATAGTATATATATACATATCTAGATATACATATATATTAATATATATATCATAATATAATAATATAACTATATAGTAATTATTCGTTATTATGACTGAGTACTTAGTATACTCTATATATATAAGTATATAATTATAAAAATTCAATAAATTGTAACTTAAAAAAATTAAATTATATTACGATTATGTAAAAATTGTTTATATACTACCCACCCTCTATTAAATGAAGACAGCATATACCCATCGGAAGGTAAAGAATATTACTGCCCTTCTCTGGGTTGAACACACTGCATTGTTGCGAATGAGACAATATAGTCTCAAGCTTTAAGGATTCTGGTATGACTAGGTGTTCGAGAGTCATCTCTCATCTCTGTAATAGCCAAAAAAGTTGGAATTCAGGAGATACAGTTTACTAACAGTAATGCGTCGGAGCTTGTGCCGATCAAGACCAATCGTGTCCACCTAGGGTGTCCACGCCTGTCCTAATCTCCCGTGCAGTATCTTCATTAATATTATTTTAGGGTATTGTTAGATTTGGATATATGTGTGTTTATTAGATCGAGCATTATTGAGCTGCAGAGAATGATGTAGAAAAGTGGGAGTTGAATGGGACTCTGGATGTGGTAAAATGTTCGGCGGTAATATAGTCCCTTTATTGCGCAACACTGCGTGGTTCAATCGCTCAGATGAGAGGACAGTACTATGTTTATTAGCGGCTTGCACCGAAAGACTAAGCTCACTAATATATATATATGTAATTATATATTATATAAGTAGGTATACTCACTCGTTACTATTTAGTTAAAAATGCTGTTTAAAAGTAGTTTAGGTATATATATAGTTTATATATACAGTATATATATGAATATATATAATGCTGTTAAGTATTATATATAAAGACTACTAAGCTATCGTATTAGTTATATTATAAGATAGCATATTAATACATATAATAACTTACTATTAAATAGTTTAGTAGTATAGTCATATGATTAGTATTATTATAGTATATTATATATATTTATATATATATATATATAATATATATATACTATAGGTATAATAATTATTAATATATATATATATATATATATATATATATATATATAGTGGAGGTGGTATAGGGGTAATTCTTTGACAGGTTTGTTTCTTGTGACGATGGAAATAAACAGGCAATACGAGTCATTGAAGCTAGTGTGAAAAGTTTATTCATGAGTCAAAAGAACAATGTATGGCATTTACTTTTTAAAGCACTTATCAGATCATTGTAAGAGTGTTGGCCGCGCGACTAGCTGTTTAATGTGGTCCATCCTCAAGGTCAATCGTGGACGAACGCGTTCGGAAGCATAGCGACCGTAATGTCGCGTAATAAGCGCAGACAAATGTTTGGTGTTCTAAAGCGTCGAGGAGGCTGGCTTATTCCCCTGAGGGACAGTGACTTTCCGTAACCCAGAAAGATTACTCCAAGGTGTTTGTAATATTGCACGATCTAGGAGGACAATTCACAGGTCCAAACGCTGTATAATCTAATTGCCCTCGAATAGTCCAGAAATGATTTCTTCAATAGTCCATTTGATTCTCATTTGCCGCTATTATGCTCGTAGAGTCAGATAGTCCCGTCTGTGCTTGAGTGACTCGTGGCACGTCCGTTCGAGCTTTGGTGTTTTCTAACAAGATACGCAGTTGGGGCGCTTACTTGCTACTGGTCGTCATGTTTGTGTGCTTAGGCTGCGATAGAAACATGTTCGCTTAACTGTTGCTTGGTCATTTAGCACGTATTTTTGTGCATAAACGCGCGTTTCAATTATCAAGTTACTTTTGTTTACAAACAATTGGAAGTCGCTGTTGTGAATGGACAGTGTTTGTGGAATAAATAAGAAGATAACAATAGGGGTTTATTACAAATGAATTGATTAATACTTGGTGGAGTCAGAAGTTTATGCGATTTGTGGAAGAACGATTAGATTTTAAAGCTAGATTTGTATTGAATGAAACATGAATTGCAAATGTCAATTAGGACAAGCCCGACTGTCGCCATTCTGGTTATGTTCTATCATTTTTTTTTTTTTTTATTTTTCATAAGAACGTGTTTTTAAATTCGGCAAGCACATCGGTGAAATAGCAAACTCGTTATAGATAACTTGAAGGAAATTCCCTTACGTTCGTGAGACAATATTTTTCAACGATTTTGCTCTAAGTTTGGTATCAAAAACGAACGCAAACTCGAGCATTTCTGATACATTTGTCGTAGAGCACATAATGCAAAATCGTAAATACGCGTCTAACATTATCACTTTATTATCAGATAAGGTAAATTATTCAGATACAAATTGCTATAGTATATGATATATATAGTATATATATAATATATATATAGTAGTAACTATTATATATAGTATAGGTATAGTATAGTATAAGTATATTCTTAATATATATACTATATGATAATATTATAATGTATATATGATATATATATGGTATATAAGTATTATAATATAATATATGAGTCGAGTTAGTAGCTCGTATATATGCATAGTAATTTCAAATAGGATTAAGCAATAGTATGGAATATATACTCTTTAATTTTCTTAGAAAGGGTGAACTGCGTCTCTCGTAAGTCGATGCGAGTCATTGAATGAAAAGAAGTTTTTAACATTCTCTCTCTGTCTGATTAAGGGAGAGGGCGGGCTGAAGAACGCCGACTCCCCTGTCTATCTGTCAAGTATCCTTGCACACTCTTTACGCAGATATGGGTGTTGATAAGCTCTCCAAACCTGTTCAATATCTCCTAACAGGCTTCTGATTGGCACGGCGGGTAATCTGGAATGTGGTTACCGCTGCACAAAATCTGCGGGAACATGGTGAGTGATATATTATTCGCATTAACTATGCTAGTATATATAGTATTATATATATCTTATATCGCTTGGCTACTAGTTATCAGTATCATATTATGCATTTGAGTAAATGATTTGATACGTAAAATCTAAATTATAGCTTGATTTATTACTTCGTTACGATGTCCTTGATTATGGATACCATTTTCCTGGTGATTTCGGTTGTGGAGTAACATCTGAACCTATCCATATAGTGTAGGATATAGGTATCGTAGTAGAATGTCTATAAAAGAATACTGTTATATTATGATACTAAGCTACTGTATATAGTATAATTTAGTGCGATTTATATATTTTGAAAGTATATAATCAGTGTGGGACACGCCGCAGCTTTTTTTTTAGTCCGCAAATTTCTGCAAGTATCACTTCCGCTATTTTTTGTGTGGGGCATTCCGGCATATTGCATATTCACGCAACTTGATTTTTCGTGCTTCGCCAGTGTTGTCAGCGCTATTCGTCGCAGATTGTCCCAGCAATTTCGCTAACTTCTTTCTTTTCGCCAGTCCGCTAGTCGAGAATTCCGCAATTTTCGCACCTTTTTTGCTTTGCGAGTGAAAGCTAATACGCAGAAATGTAGCTATTCTACTCGCTAATAATGTATTATTTCACACTGAAGTCTGTAACACAGTCCGCTAACTCTTTCAATTGGCGGTTAATTAAACAGTAATTGTCCGATAAAATGTACCATGTGATCAGATTGTATATATTTTTTTAATTTTTTTACAAATTTTAATGTTATTTTTGATTATATTAAATATTCTTCTAAAATAATAGCAACTGACATTCGCTTAGTACTATATCATCTACGATAGTATATTAATTGAGTGGTTGACTATATAATCGCATGATATATTGGTATTAATTTGCATATTAATATGATCTGATTATTATATTATATTATTATATGTAATATTTTAAAGTAAATTAATATATGAAATATAAAAAAAAAGAATAAATATAAGACTATTTATTATTGTTGTATACTATATTTGTAGTAGGTATATATTTATAAGTTATAATAATGAGAGCCATATATATATATATAGTATTATATATTGTAAATAATTTAGTAATATAATATCAGATATGTGTCGGGTTATGTATAATGGAATATAATTTATATATAGTATATATTTATATATCAGGTATATTACATATAGTCATGTCACTTGCTCTTTCCACAAGCACTGTGGGGTAGGGTGCGTACATAGCACCGGAAAAAGAAAAGTATGGTAGATCGAGAACATGACAAAGGTGACAGAAAGAAAAGTCAGGCCTTACCCGCCGTCTTTTATACATAGTTAGGGTTGTGAGAACTCGTCGCAGTCAGAAAAATCCATCTCCTATGGAGCAATCACGGATACATGGCGACATCATCGTTGCGGGCACTGCTGGGTTCATGTCCGGCCAGGCTGGGCACTATACCTTACCCCTTACAAAACCCGTCATTCAGTTATACCTTTCTTTCAGCCTCTGAGCACAAACTTTAACATTTCTCGTTCCTCGCAGACATTCTTCTGACGGACTCAGTCAAAGCTTTTTGTTCGGTCTCTCAGCGGCTCGATTCACGACACACACCACACACACCACCACACAATTCTGCAGGCCACAACACACACATCAACATCACACACACACACACACACACCACTATACGTCCGCTTAACAAACCGACTGTCATCTCGA
This sequence comes from Trachelipus rathkii, assembly GCA_015478945.1. Classification (NCBI taxonomy): domain Eukaryota; kingdom Metazoa; phylum Arthropoda; class Malacostraca; order Isopoda; family Trachelipodidae; genus Trachelipus; species Trachelipus rathkii. Next base: position 38,568 of record JABUQX010017685.1, read on the forward strand.
TCCTTTCCACATGACAAGACCATCTCAACGTACTTTATAATATGGGTGAAATTTTATTTCCTTTCTTCATTTAAATATGTGCAGTGTCGTGTTTAAAAATCTATATTCCGATCCTGATATTCTTTCGTTGCACTCTAACACGCCCTTTGATGATGCGAAGGGGAAACAATTCTCAAGGTTCAGATCACGACCATTTGATAATATTGCAAGACCATAGTCTCACCTACTTGCATTAATACTGGGTATACGAGACATACCACTCATGTAGAGAATCGTAGATGCACTCAAGACATTGTCGTCTAATACATCGCAGCCCTGGGTGTTTCAATCGATTTAATGCACAACGCCACCTTTCCTGCCTTTCACACTTTACCTACTTACACTCTGCAGTCTGATCTTCTCTGTCATGGACATATATATTCCATATTCTTAGAGAGATCAGCACTTATTCTCAGTTGCTCACACATCTAAACGTCAACTTCACACCGAGGGACTTGTACTCATCATCAACGATAACCTCATCCTCTTGAGCTACGGCTTAACGAATTCCTTACTCGAGAGCAAGCAAATCTCTCTAGCAAATTGTATCGCAAACTCTTCTTCAGATTACCGACGAGCAAGATTGCCAAGTAGAATCATCCTAAGCCGCATAAGTAATGAGGTAGGGGCACCTTCCAACTCTCTCATTCTCCAATTCATTCAACACACCATAGTCCTGCCACTCAAGGACCTCTAATTCTTGTCATAACCCAATCGCATATAGCAACATGTGAATACTCCCAGATGGGAGACTTAACCATCACTTGCCATCACTTAGCTCCGCTATTATATTTCACACACCAATCAATTTATTCTTGTACATCAGCTTCACTTATGTCAGTGACTACCTTTTGATGTCCATCAGAAAGCCTACCAGCACACCGATGAATATACCAACTAAAACCTGCCTATAGAGCTTCCCATTGTAAATCCGTATATAGAGCGAAGCCTGTTGCAAATCCATAGAAACCTAAATAATACAATTTTTTCTTCTCTCCCTCATGTTCGTCAACTCATTTTGTTTTAATCGTAAGAAGCTATACTGTAGATCCCATCGACATCCGTCTATTCGATTCCATGAAACGGCAGCCTTTAGTTCTTTACCACGTCAGTCTTCAGTGCACTGAACGCAGCATCTTTCGAGCCAAAATAATCCGAAGCATATATCTCCCCTACACATACACGTCATACACTAATTCCCCTATAATTTCTTACATGTTACCGCTTATCCTCCCTTACCGCTTAGTATTAAGGGTATCTATTACTGCTCATCTCGCTCGAACAAATCCCTCGGATAACTCATTATCCACTCCATATACCCCTTTTGTTCGCACAATGTTTCGCCAAATCACATTCCATTGCACGATGACATCTCAACTCCGTGTCTTCGCTCATTTCCAGCCAGCAATTTCATCTATACCTGTGATTGATGCATGGTTTGTACCATTCTTCAACTGTCTCACTCTACACATTACCTTTCCGGGTCCTCCTTACTTATCGGCCTCGATCCCAAATATATCCATGTCCTATTCCTGCACTCAAGCCCGACTGACAGACGACTGACACTAAAATTACATATCGATCCTTTCTTTAATACGTACTGGTAGTCGCTAACTGACCATGGGAGTGTTTTAATCATGTGTTCATGTGAGGTCACAAACTTTCGATGTGAGATGTGTTTCCTTATCGATCACGCTCGCGCCTATTCAGTAGATGCGGATTCTGCAGTGACAGTTAACCGATACATAGCTGCATCAGTACCTGTTCCGCTCACGGAAGTAATAGTGCGTGTTAGCTACTCTAGCTGAGCATTTGTTCCCTTATTTCATTCTGTAATCCTTTCGCGCTTTCCTATCCAGAGAGCTTCTATTCTTGTAAGTCCCCCATTCATCTCCTTCCCAAACTCTTGCAGATTATTTCTTTTCTTCCCCCTCTTGACGTAAATGCAGCGTTATATTTCTTTTTCCTCCTTTTATTATTACTCACAACATCTTTCTTTTTTTGAAAACTTCTTCATATATATATATATATATTATATATATATTTATATAGTATATATATATATATAATATATATGATCTAATATACTATAAATATAAATATATTATATATGTATATATTATATCTACATATATATATATTTATATATATATATATATATAATAGTATTACATTAATATAGACAACTTAACTCTCTCCCTTCGCCTTTTCAATGAGTCAGCATCTTCTTCTTCTGGTCCGAAACTCTCTCAACCCTAGAACACTCTAGAGATAAGCCCATTCTCGGGCAATGGTCTCTAGCAGTCTCGAAGTTAAGACTCACAGGTAGGGTCGTCGTTGACCGACCGGATATAATACCGAGATGTATATCGTTTGTCCATTCTATTATCGAGTCTGCGAGAGTTGGTTACGTGCAGACGATCTACTGCAGGCGTATTAGCTCGTCATGGTCCATCAGCGCCTTAGTGATGGAACGTAACTCTGTATGAGAGATTTAATGAGAAGCTATCAACGGGTTGTCTTCTAGAGGAAGTATTTGAAATTAATAGCGGGTTCTCCGTATCGGTATCTCGCTATCGGTTCGTACTGGATGTTCTGAAATGAGCCATCGCATGCTCTGACTTGGTCTTTCGTCCTTCACCATAGCTCTACTCTCAGTCGAAGATGAGGTCGTGCTTTATTGGCTGTGCAAAAGGGTGGGAAGAAATGGAATGAGGAGGAGGAATATGGAACATAAACCGTTGAGCTAATTAGTACCGACAATTATGGTAGGTATTATATATGATATATATAACTTATAATATGATATTATATCATTAGAATATATGAGCTGAGTACTTTGTTATATCTATACTATCATCTATATATACTATTACTATATATATAAATTATAGTAATATAAATTGTGTAAATATTAGATAATATATTAATATTATACGTCATATATATATATTATACATATACGTATACTTATATAACTGTAGCAATTATGAGAGTTGTTCGTTTGATAGATGATATGGTAGAGTATATATATATATATATAATATATGGAGAGTGAGCGTTACTTTAATTAGTGTATGTAGATGATATAAAGTAAAAATCATAGGTTGCCAGATGAGGTAAAAATTGGAATAAGGACTTGCCCCAAGATCTGTAAATATATAGGTCAGAAGAATTATCATATGGCATTTCGATAGGTTGCCAGATGAGGTAAAAATTGGAATAAGGAATATATAGGTATTATATATGTATATAATAATAGTTCTTTATTATAGATTTTGAAATCTATTATAATTATCTATTATTCAATATATATATAATACTATATATATATATATATATACATATGTTATAATATTTTTTACATGAAAATAATATACATATATATATAATAATTATAATGTAATATATAATATTTAGAATTCAGAGCTATGTTCATATAGAAGTATATAATAGTTTTTTACTCCGCTATTAATACTATATATATATATTTTAATATTATATATATATATATATATTATAGATAAGCGTATATATATATAAAGTATTATATATATTATTATATATATATTATATATATAATATATCATTTTAAAATATGAAGCTATAGGTACTGCTCTGGCTCCGGCTCCGGCTCCGGCTCCGGCTCCGATGAAAACCTTGCAAATCACGGCTCAAGTTCCATTTTCGGATCCGCAGCTCTGTTTTGAACATTTATTTTCGAACACATATCACTATCATTGGCGAATTATGACCTGAGTCTGAGCAAGAGCCGGAGCCGGAGCCGGAGCCGGAGCCGGAGCCGGAGCCGGAGTGAGCAGTAGTAGGAAGTAAACAGAATTCTGGAATTTTAAATAGTTGTTCAGACCCAATTAAATACTATTTCATTTCTTTTCTCGGATAAGCTTGTTATACTTTTCAAATAACCTTTCAATAGCGATAGTAGTGTTTGGTGGTAGTAGAGTTTGGTGGTAGTAGAGTTTCGTGGTAGTAGAGTTTGATGGTAGTAGAGTTTGATGGTAGTAGAATTTGATGGTAGTAGAGTTTGGTGGTAGTATCGTTTGATGGTATTAGAGTTTCATAGTAGTAGAGCTTGATGGTAGTAGAATTTGGTGGTAGTAGAGTTTGGTGGTAGTAGAGTTTGGTGGTAAAGTACAGAAAATGATGAAAATTTAAGTTGATGTTGAGATCGAAGTGAAAAATTGTTACTGTTTCTCATAATAATAATTATTAAACGTTTTAGTTCTTCAATTGCAACCATTCAGGACTACACAGATGCTCATGGGTCAAGAAACCTTATAGTATAGTTGAGTATTAGTATAATATATAGTATGATAGTATAAAATATTATATTATGTAAATGTATATATATTAATGATAAGTATAATATATAATATTATATAGTATAGTGATATACATTATTATTTTATGTGTATTATAACTATTAATAGTACTATATAATAGTGTATTCCAAACATGGGTTGATGCAGGAAGAGTTAGTCAAAATGGGTATATTTTGGTGTGTCTGGGTGGTGTTTTTATTTGAGGAGGGGGGGGGGAGTCCAGGATGGGAGATTAAGGCATTTGAAGTTTTAAAATTGTCAAAAATTGAATAGAGTGCAGACATAGAACGAATACTAACGCAGCTCTTTGGTGGAGAGATTTTTAAGGTTGGGATATGGTGATACGCTCTTGGCAGTTAAAAGTTAAAGAGAATCCAATCTCTCTCAAGTTATATAAAGCTCAGTAGCGATACGGAGCGAATTTTGGTTTTGTAGTGTTCGGTCGTATAGGGCACGTGCAAGAATGGAGGACGGTAGAGCAGAGTAATTTAGAGTTAGAGATATATATTGAGAGAGTAATTTGGTCAGAGTGATAGCATAAAAGGAGCGGGTTGAGAAAGTAACGCGTAGATAAGAGTAAGTAGTATCTGTGAGTTGTGGTATTGAGCACAGTCCCTGGTTGTGAAAGTTTAAGTTAAGATTGGTTGAGTACAGTACTACGTACATCAACCAAATGCTTTTACTAGACTCCTAAGGGACAACAAGTTCTTTAAGTGTTGAGGTATAAGAAAATGAGGGAACGGGATGAATACAGAAGTGGTAGTATATGGAAATAAAAGGTATTATGTTGAAATATTATGCTGAGGAAGATAATAGGTTGAGTGAGCAATTAATTAAATATCGTTGATGGAAGTAAAGAGACTCACAGGTCTATTATCGAGTAAGTCTATGGTATCTTAACATTAGAAGTATGTATTTTAGTCATAATATTCTAGTTGTTTAATGTATATAGTAGTGAGAATATAATATAAATATTATATATATATATATATATATATATAGATATTATATCTATATATATAACAGTAATATTAGTATATATATATAACTATATATATTATTGATATATAGGGGGCTATATATATATTATATAGTATATATATAATATAAATATATATATACTATATATATAATATATAGTATCATATAGTATATCTTATTATACTATATCTATTATATATTATATATTATATCTATTTATATATATATTAATATATAATATAGTATTATGTATATATATATATTATATAGTATTATATATAGTATAATATATATAATATATATATATATATATATATATATAGTACGTTAGTATTATATATATATATAGTATATACAATATATATATATATATAATATAATATATATATATAGTAGTACCTATATATATAGTATATATATATATAATATATACTAATTTATATAGTATAGCTATATATACTATAATATTATAATATATAGTACTATATATATTATTATATAGTGGGGCGGTGCCCCGTGACTGGTTGCAGTGTCGCAATCTAAATTTTAGAGATCCAAAAACATCTATGTTATTATTCATTTTTTATTTCCTTATTTTTTTTTTTTAAAACGTGGATAAAATTTAATAACAATTAAAAGTGGGCGATCTTACTGATACCACATGCGCAATGAGCGCGCAATTTAAAGCCAAAGAAAAAAAAAAAAAACATCAAACTATGAAACAGTTTTCAAAAAATGTCCTAGAATATTCTCTATTCTTTCTAGCTCTCTTTAACAGCAAAAATGTATTTGGGGGAATAAAGGTTCCTCCTTTATATTTGTTGGTAGCTAGGTGATGTAACAGCTCATAAGAGCCAGTTCTGTTAGTCTTTGCTCCTTCGTTGAAGCGAGAAAGTTTGTGGGAAATAAAATATTATATCTTTTTTTAGAAAACGTGGTGTGGAGAAATTTTTATCTGTTTCTAAAGAGACGTTGTGAAGTGAGGTAGAGTGTGAAAATAGTCTTTAACTTCAAAGTATGACTTTTGAGATACATAAGTTATCTCGTAGCAAACCACTTTATTAAATTTTTAATAGATTTTGCGAATGGGAATGATTTTACTTAGATTGGTAAGTATTGAAGTATGGATCTATGCCACATGAACTTGCTCTCTAACTGGGGTGATGTGAAAAATAAAGGAAAAAAATTGTGACAAAGAAGTTGCCAACACATTTACAAAAGATGAAACAAGTGACTATAGAATATTGCATTGAAAAAATAACCGAGAAAGGTTTCTGTTGCAGCCAAGCTTTCCAGATTTCTTGAAAGTCTTTGTTTCATCGATGTTTAAGAGAAATTCTTTTTTAAAAAAAAACAAAGAGATCACATTAATCAATATGATAGGAGGGGCAGTTACCTGTACATCTCGAATGTGTTTACATAATGGATATAGGATAAAGGAAAATTATATAATAAAAGTTGAAATGCATCAATTAGAAACTTATAACTAATCGTTCGCCGTTGTTATTACAGGTAATTTCATTAAGAGGATTTGAGGGTTTTCGAAAAGGTTCAAAACTTGGATCCTATTTCAAACTCCTTCTAAAAGTGTTCAATTTACTTTAAAAATTTCTCTATAGTGTCCGTACAATCCATGCGTAAACATCACTCAACAGCATGTTTCCGCGACATGTCACGTTAATTTCGTCCAACTTGTTTCTGGGAGAAATCTTTTACTATAATTATCTTTACCCTTGAGTTGAACCTAGAATAGTGCCGCCCCAGTTTTTTTTCAAAGGTGGCCAATTATAATCTATAATTTTGATGCACTCTCACACATGAAGTGTGAACCGGCACGAATATACAACTGCCGGCTGCGAATTTTTCGAGCAGGTGTAACAATCCGTCTAAAACATTTTCTTTCATACCGCTGGCTGCCAAACTATCATTCGTTGCCAATCAGAACAGTACTAATAGTAGTAAGTGTCAACCTTAAGTAGTGAGGCCTATAGAGCTTTGCTATAGGTATCCTAATTTTGTGCATTCAATCGTCACACAAGACCTAAGAAATCTTCATCGAATCCGCATAATGATACCGTATATACTCATATATATACTATATATATATATAATATATTATATCATATAGTATAGTATATAGTATAGAATAGTATAGTATAGTACGTTTATTAATTATATAGTACGTATTTTATATATATAAGTACAATATATACTATACAGTATATATATATATCTATATTAATATTAATATATATAATATTATATCTATAGTATATACTATATAGTATATATATATATATAGTATATCTATATATATATATATATATATATATATATATATAATATATCTAGTATAATATATTTATATATAGTTATAGTTATATATATATATATATATATATTATATATGATATATATAATATTATATAGTGTAATATATAGTAAGTATAGTATAGTATTATATATTATATATAACATATATATTATATAATATATATATATATATAATATTATATAGTATATGTCTCAATTATCAATTAGGAAAAAATTGTGTTGTTAGACGGAGTAAAAAAGATTTACAATTTCAATTTATTTATTTATTTATTCAATGTTAGTTTATTTAATTTATTTATATTTATATTTTTGTTTTGTCAGTGCGAATAAATGAAAGTATTAAATTTAATACAAACATACTAAAGAATTTATATTTAGAAAAATCACATTAACTTACCTTTGAAAGTGCAAATATTTTGTGCATATTTTGGTAATTTGAAAACAACAAGGGTTTCTTTTACAGCACCGTTCCATATAGATTTAATTAAGAACCTTTTTCTTTTAGAAGTTGTATCAACCACATGAAGGACGGTTTTGGAAGTAGATACAATATTAAAAGTTGTAGGGAGATGGGTACAGTCTGGAATTGCTGACTGATAATTAATCAACAATCCCATCAGCTTTTTTTTTAGACCTACATAATTACCCTGTAGTAGGATTACCCGGTGGCCTAGGACCTCAATACATCCGAAATGAGGAACAAGGCTTCAAACAATGGACTGAGGACACGATAGGTAAATGAAATACTAACTGTACTATGACTACTAGCTACTACTACTCACCTTACTACTACAACACTAATACTACTACTCCTAGTACTACTACTACTAACTACTATTATTATTATCTATTTTATTATTATTTATTATTATTATTATTATTAATTATTATGTAATTATTATTATAATTAATATTAATTGATTGATTATTATTATTATTATTCTATTATTTATTATTTTTTTATTATTAATATTGATTCTTTTTTTTTAAAAATTATATTATTTTAAATATTCTTTATTATCTATTATTAATATATTTATTTTATTATTATTATATTATATTATTATTATTATTATTATTATTGATTATTAATTATTGTATTAGTTATTATTATTTTATTATTATTATTATTAAATACTACTACTACTCTACTACAAGAATAACTGTTATGAAATAATAATAAAAATAATTAATTAATAATAATAATAATAATAATAGATAATAATATATAATAATAATAATAATAATG
>JABUQX010017686.1:0-20628 GCA_015478945.1 Trachelipus rathkii
TGAGAGCCTCGCAGCCACTCCAGATTCAGGAGGTGCCTCTATTATTTTCGCTTCTCTTCGTCTTCCTTCCTCGGAATATGTGCACTTCTGGGGGACGGTGACATTGTAAAGTGTGATATCCAATTTATTCTACTATTTTAATCATTCGAGTTCTCTTGGGTGGTTGCACTGACTCTCGCTCGGGTTTCGAGGTCAAATTTGGCTCTTCCTGGATCAGTGTTTCTTTCTTTTTTCCCTATACTTCTTCTCTCTCGGGGACAATTTTTGCGTTGCGAGGGGTAGTTTAATAATTTATTATTTTGTGGGGTCTCTTTCGTAGGTACGGTTAGTAAGCTTTGCGTGTGGATATGTGCTAAGGCTATGACCTATTGGGCCAATGGCGGCTGGCGCGGTGGCACATAATGTAATATCGCTTACTTATCATCTTCCTCGAATTAGCTGGTGAGGAGGGTGGGGATTTTAATTTGTGTCAGGGGAGGTTGAGAAGATTTGGTGACATGGGGTGGGTTGGATTTAAGAGTTTTCTGGTAGAATTGAGTCCCCACCATCTCCAGGTGATTGGAGATTGAAAGGATGTAAGTATCCATCATGTAAATGTTCGAATGGGGGTAGTTTTAAATGATCCAGTGGATAATTCTAAAGGGCAGTGTTTTGTGTGTTTGTAAATTTTTTGAGTTAGATTTTTGACAGTGGGGAACCATGCAGGCGAAGCGTAGTTTATATTTATTCTAAGGAGTTGTTTATAAGTAGTAGTAGTAAGGGTGTGTTTTTTGTCACTGAAGTTGTGTTGGGATAGGGTTCGGAGGGTGTTTAGTTTCCATTGGGTTGAGGAAGTGATTTGGCCGATGTGGGGGGAGAACGTCATGTGTGTGTTATAGGTAATTTTTTTTTTTTTGGGGGTTTTTGTTTAAACGTGAATAAATATTGTTGTCATTTAAAAGTTACTGGTGACATGAGGATTGGTGACGGTCTAGTTAGGAGGGTAATGGAGGATCTTTGAGGGGGGAGGCGGTCAGTTCTGTTGGAGAGTAACCAAGTTTCTTATTGTTGTAAGTATTCTTGGGATGCAGAGTGGCTTTATTTACGTCTGGATGTTGGGAAATCAGGCTAATGTTGTCTGCGTATGTGATTAGTTTGGTGGGTAATTGGTGGTAGGGATGGGCAGGTCTGCTGTGAAAAGATTGAAGAGGAATGGGGAGAGAATATGGCGCCCTGTGGGACCCCGTTTGTAATTTAATAGAGTGGGAAGAGATTGGTTTTGTGGAGAACTTTGGCAAAACTGTTAGTGAGAAAATTAGAAAGCCAATTTTTTAACATTGTTTTCGAGGGGGGGATTGCAGGATTTTTTGAATAAGAATGAATGTGGGGACATTATCTAACAGGCTTTATTGATGTTGATTGCTGTGAGAATGGATCTATGGGATGGGGATTGGTTGAAGCCATTGATGATGTGTTGGGTAAGGGAGGCAAGGGCTGTAGTTGTGGAGTGGTTGCTTTTAAAACCGTGTTGGAAATTTGGGAGTTGATGAGAGGTTAGATTTTTGTTAATATTAGTTTCTCCAGCAGTTTACTGATGGAAGAGAGGAGAGAAATTGGGCGGTAAGGAGGAAGGGGAAATTGGGCCTTTTTTAAAAGGTTTGAGTTTGGGAGGTAATGAAATGCTTTTTCCAGATTGGAGGGTTATATATTGAGTTGCCAGGATTTGTTGAAGATTTCTGTGATATAGAGGAGTGCTTTTCAGGGTTTGCCAAAAAATGGGTTTTTTCGAAAAAACCCAACGACCCAGGGTTTTTTCGGGGTTTTTTTCAGAAAAAAGACAGAAAAAAAACAGGATTTTGGTTTTTTCAGGTTTTTTTCCAAGGAATTTTTTCTTGCAACCCAGATTTTTTGAAAACGTTTCAAATCATCTTACTAGCTATATTATATATATATATAAATATACTATATATATAATATTATAATAATATAATTATATATATATATATATATATATATATATATATATATATATAATATATATATATATTATATTTCATTACTTTTATGTTTATACAAATTTATATTATAAATATATAATCTAAAAAAAATTAAAAATTTTTTTTTTAAAATGCCAATGTTATCCGGAAGTTATCCGGAAATTTAACTGCCTACAAAGCAATGTAAAGAAACGAATGGAGGATGCTTTAGAACCATTCTTTTATGTAGCCAACCTTCTGGATCCTAACATAATGGGTATGTAATAAAATTTAAGCTGAAATACATTTATAATAAACCTATAGATAACCAGTGTTTTTGAGATATCGGATTGAAAAAATGATATTTTGCTATTAATGAAATACATATAAGCCATATATATATATATATATATATATATATAGGGTTGGGATTAAAAAAAAACCGTTCGTTTTTTTTTTAAAAAAACACGTTTTTTTTTTAAAAAAGACCAATGGCCAAAATTTTTTGTTTTTTTTTTGTTTTTTTTTATTACTTATTTTTCATATATATCAGTCTATTTAAGTAAATTTAGCATTAAAAATAGCAGTAAATACAATATGTTTAAAGAGGTATACAATATATAAAGTAGAGTTTAGAACTTAATAAAGTTTTATTAGTGCTCTGGGGCATATAATTATTACATTTCACATGGTCTGATTATTATTATTATTTATTATTATTATTATTATTATTATTATTATTATTATTATTATTATCATTTTATTATATATATATATATATATATAAACTATATATATTTATATATTATATATATAATATATATATATATATAATAATATATATTCTTCATCTACTTTTTCTCCCCAAGACTGGTGTAAGGTGCGTAACAAGCATCAAAAAGAAAAGCAGTAGAAGAATGACATAAGTCAAAAAGAAAAGCCCAGCCTTACCCCCCCCCTCTGTATCATTAATTATAAGGACTACGTCGGCAATCAGAAATGCCACCCTAAGCTTCACGGGATCTGCACGGACCCTCACTAGTAAATGCGGCCAGTGTCAAGGGTTTCATCCCTTGACCCAGGTGGCCACAACCATACCCCTCACAAAACCCCACCATTATCTCCTATAATGCACCTTTATTCTTGCCTCTGCCAAACTCACATTCTCCTCCTTCAGACATTCGTTTTTACTTGACTCAATCCACTTTTTCTTCGATCTCCCAGCGCGTCGGCTTCAACACACTTGCCACTTATACATTGCTTAAAACAACTTATCATTCTCCTTTCCACATGACCAAACCATCTTGCACATACTTTCATTTATTCTCTCATTTACCCCTTTCTTAACACCACACAACTCTAATATGTTCATTCCTCATTTTATAATTCCTTCTCACACCTAGCATGCCCCTAAGATTGTCCATCTGAACACATTGGAATTTGATCTATACTTCTTAATTCCAGACCATAGTTCCACTACTATACAATAAACAGACAGGTCAACAAACCGTATGTAAGACCTTAGCGCCACTAAAAACTTCGTCCTTTACATTCACCAGACGATTTAATTGCCCAGCCCACCTTCCCTGCCATTCACAACTTTCCTACTAAACTCTGCATCATCTCGTTCCCTTCTCATCCAATCATATATCCCTAAGATATTTAAACTCAACACTTGTTCCAGCTGCTCAACCATCTAACATAACTTCATACTGAGGATTGTCCTCACTCACAAACATAACCTTACTCTTAATCTACGTTTACTTTCAAACCCCTCCCTTTTCACACCCTGCCAAATCTCTCTACGAATCCTCTCAGACTCTTCAGATTCGCACACAAAACAATCATCCGCATATAATAGGTAGGCACCCTCCACACTTCAATCTCCATCATTCTAACACCATTTTCCTGCCATCCACACCTATAATTCTTTCATTAATCCCCATCCATGTAACAAATTGAATAACAAAGAGACATAACACAACCCAGCTCACTCCGCTATTAGTACTAAACCATTCACTTTTGAACACCATTTATTCTTACACACGCCTCACTATCGTCATACTTCTTTTGATTCATTCAGAAGCTAAGCACCAAACCTATATATCACTAACACCTGCCATATGAGCTTCCCTATTAACCCTATCAATACCCCTGTGCAAATCCAAAAATCTAAATACAATTTATTCTTCTACCCCCTCATTTTCCTCTTCAATTTGCTTCAATGTAAAGATTTGATCCACACATCCTCTACTACTCTTAAACGCACCTTTGTCTCACCAATCAGTGCCTTCAGTCACTCAGCGCCACTCTTTCGAACAAAACACCAGCAAATATATCTTCCCTACAACACTCAATAACCAAATTCCTATAATTTCTACAATTCCCTTTATCTCCCTTACTCTTATATTAGGGGGTACTATACTGCTCTCCTCCAATCCCTTGGAACTACCCTCTGTAAATGCTTTGAATTAACAATTCAGATCAATCAATCACCATCTTGCTCGTTCTTGATCATTTCACCAGTAATTTTATCTATACTGAAGATTTTGCCATTCTTCAACTTTCCACTCTACCCATTTCCTCCTCTTTGCTAATAACTCATCCCCAAAATACCTATTCCTTCTTGTAACCATCAAACCCAACACACAGTCATTATCACCTCTTCATTACTGGGCCAATATTATACAGATTTTCAAAGTGTTCTTTTCCACACTCCCCTCACATACCCCACTCCCCTCACATCCCTTTCATCAGTTACAAAAACACCATCCCTATTCATTATTCTACAAAGATTCCCCTCATTCTAATTCTTAACCTTTCGCGCTTCCTTCAGAAGAGCTTCCTATTCCTTGTATGTCCCCATTGAATCTCCTTCAAAGCTGTTCATTTACCTCTTCTTTTCTCTTCCGTATGCATCTTTTTATTAGCATTCTTTTTTCTCCTTATATAATCCAAGCTTCTTTCTTTTGAAACTTCATCATTTGCTTTAGTACATTCTTAAACCACACTTCTTTTTTACTTTTAACCGCCTTGCAATCACCTCTTTCATGCTCCACACTCATACTGTTAAACATTCTTACTTAAACTACTTTAGCACACCCACATACTTCTTTTGAGCTGCTAACAATTGCTTCCTTCATTTGCTTCAGATTTATTCAGTTTCAACTTGCTCACATTCAACTGATTTACCTTCGACCGTTCTTACTATACTTATCCTTATTACCTTGTACTAAACTCTCACTTAATTTTACCCACTTCCTCCGTATCACCTTCTCTCGATTTAAGTCCCCAAACTAATTTTAAACATGTACAACAATAAATCAATCCGATAACCCATTCATAAACTTTCCTCACTGATTTAAACATCGCAACACATACTTCCAACATCTCCTTCTTCACCAACCAAAATCAATCATACTTTCACTTCGATACCACTCTACCTACACCAACTCTAGTAATACTTAATGGATACTCTTGTGTTTAAAAGAAAGTAATTACTTACATACATACCTCTCCCCCTCACAGAAATCAATCACCTCCTACCATTCTCATTTCTCCTGACACCCAAAACACCTGTTATACCCACCTTTTTTTATCATTATATATATATATACTATACTATAATATATATATAATAATATTATATATATATATATATATATATATATATATATATATATATATATATATATATATATATATATATATATAATCAATAAAAATAGTCAATATTTAGGCCTAGAAGGGGTATTGGTACTACTGTATAATTTAAAACATCTTTAATATACATAAAAAGAGGTAATTTTAAAAAAAAAACAAAAAAAAACATTTTGTTTTAAAAAAAAACGTGTTTTTTTTTCAAAAAAAAAAAAATTAAAAAAAACCGTTTTTTTCACAACCTATATATATATATATATATATATATATATATATATATATATATATATATATATAATATATATATATATATATAATATATATATATATATATATATATATATATATATATATATATATATATATATATGAAATCACATTTTCGCTTTATAGGATCTGAATTATCCAGTCAGCAGCAAGATGAAGCTGAATCCTGGTTGAAGTTATACAACCATGAATATTTCGCACCTTTCATGGCATTTGCTATTAAAGATAACAGTTTTTTTTCCATCCTCTATGTTCGATGAAACTTTATTAAGAACATGTAAATCTTTTTACCTTCAAAATGGTGGAAAATTATGGAAAAACCGAACATCAAGAAACAATCTCTTGCCAAACAGGAATCTGCATATTCTGCTCAATTCTTTAAGCTGTCCCACCAAAGTTTTGCCTCTATTGAAAAGGGTGTTCTGCGACGATTTGCCATATCTGGTCTACAGCTAAGAAAACAGGCTTGATAACAAAAGGCCCAGCAGCTTGTCAAAAATATATAATTCTCTTAATAATGAAGGTGATTCCAAATGAAACACCAAAATAAAATAATTTGTTAGGGAATTAAATTTTTTTTGAATGAATTAAAATTTAAAGGAAATGTATATGGTTTTATTTCCAAATTAAACACTCTTTTAAAAAAAAAGGCATTTTCTTATTTTCTATAATTTTTTTTTGAAAAAACCCATTTGGTTTTTTTCAGGTTTTTTTTCAATGTGGGTTTTTCTTGAAAAAACCATTGGGGACAATCCGATTGTCCCCAATCGTGCGAACTGGTGCTTTTTCACTGAGGTGTTTTTAGATGTAAGTTGGAGATTGAGTCTGGTCCTGTAGCTGGAATTTTTAAGGGTTTTGATAGTTTCTGATATCCTTTCGATCTGTAAATTTTCTGATGTTTTTATTTTGTTAATTGGGGTGGGTTAGGTTTGCAGAGATATTGGCATAATTGTTTTGCTAAGCGGTCTGATTGTTTGTTTTGGAGATGGAGGGAGTATCAGGTGAGGGGGGGGGATGCGTGGGAGGAGGGGGGGGTTTCGAGAATTATTTAGTTTTTAATGACTTGCCAGGTTTCTTGTTATCAATGCCGTGAGATGTTGGATGTAAGGTATTCCTTGGAAAACTATTTTGTGGTGTTGGTGTTATGAGGTTGCTGATTTGGGTATTGAGGTTTTGTTATTTGGTTAGAGATGAGTGGGGAATGGTACGGTTGTTTAAGGAATTTCCTTTGTTTAATGATTTAGCTGATTTCAGGGGAGAGTTTGGGGTTATAGGATTTTCTGTGGCCTTTGGGTATGTATAAGTTAGCTGATTTATTAATTAAGTTATTTAATTGGATTATGGAGGTGTGTAGGGATGTTGTGTCATGGATTGGTGTGGAATTAATATGTGTTTCAATATGGTCAGTGAATGCTGGCCAGTTAGCCTTTTTGTAGTTTGTGTATGTGGTAATCTTTTTTTTTTGGGGGGGGGGGTTTGATGGGAGGGGGGTTAGAGTTATAAGGATGGGGAGGTGGTCTGAGTGTAGGTCGGTAGTGGTGTCCCAGGTTAGTCGATGATGTAAGGAGGGAGAACAAAATGTGACATCAGGGGAAGTGGGGGATTGGTTTGCTTGGGGAGTTTATTTCAATTTATATCTTAGAGAATTGCTGCTTTTTTGTTCCCTAAAATTAACACAGATCTTATATGAGTTTAGTTAACTTATGTATCTTTTATTTATTATTATTATTATTATTATTATTATTATTATTATTATTATTATTATTATCATTATTATTATTATTACAGGGCCTGCTAAGTTTCAGTGATACACTTGTATGTAGAGATATAGCCTAGTGCATCACTGGACCATTTTTTGGAAAAGTGATGATAGCAAGAATTATTTGTAAATTAAATATAAAATAAGCTTTAAATTTAAAATGAAATACTGCAAAATTTTGTTTGACTATATTAGTTTTAAAATTTTTTATTTTTGTTGATTGTAACTTCTAATTGAATATTTTCTATTTCAGTTTATATTTAATTGTTTAATAACTACATAATTATTTTAGAGAGTTTGATAAAAAATATTTTTAAAAAAATACTTAAAATTATAAAAAAAATTAATATTATAGTTTTATCTAACCATTTTAAAATGGATAAAATAGATTTTAATGTGTTTGTTGGTTCTAATACAGGATTTTTAAAAGGTGCGTAATTTTATTAGTCTATATAAAGTTTAATATATTTTCATAACATGTTATTGGTCATTCCATTGATTTTATTTATAACCGAAGATCTCTTTGATGATTATTCCAATTTAGAGTTTGAAAGAGAGGTGAAGGCTAAGCAGTTATTATTATTAATTTTTGATGTTATTTGTTTAGGAAATCTTTTGAAATTATTTTCATTGAAATAGCAAATATGGTACTGTACTTCAATTTATAATTTAAGGGATCATTAACTAAAATATTTTTTCATTGTTAATTTTTGCATTTCTATAGAAAATTAGATGAGATTTCACGTTTCTATATTGACCTAATTCGATCGAAATTGGACTTTGACTTTATAGGATTTGATCAAGCCTTCCCTACTACATCTGTTAGACCCCATCCAAATTGATGTGATCTGTGTCTCCATGGGACCTTTCTGATCCTCCCATGGGTTATCTTCAAAGTTGGGGCTAATGAAATGCCGCTCTCCCTGTGAAGGGAATAAATCATGTGCACAAGCCATCTTCTCTTTCAAACTCCAATACTGTCAGCACTTACACCAATTCTGCAAGAGGTAGCTACCTCGAAATTGTCCTATTGGTCATTTGCAAACACAGTTTGTAGTATCCTTAACTTCCTCATTATTCCTTTTGCAAACGATCCTGATATTCTGTTATATGATGAAGGATATAGCTACAACTTGACTATTCCCAGCTCCCTCCATTTGGCTGGTCCTGTCCTCTCTTTCCAAATCCAGCCTCCTTGTTAAAGGCATCATTTTTGTCTCGCTCTGCAGTTCACGGCAGATCCATTCCATTGTTAACTGGGGTCTCTAAAACAGGGGATGGCGTGGTTGTGTCTGTCATCTCCTATATCATCCCCTTCATGCTTCAATTTTTACCGCAGAACTAATAGCTATAATGATTGCCCTCTCTTAAATTTTATTAGTTAACCAAGACCACCCTTATAATGTCATTTATTTGGATTTGCTTAGTGCCCTCCAGGGACACAATCGTATATGCTGTAAAACAATTTCTTCAGCTGCCTCACTCTCAGAAGACAAATGACCCCTGTTGGACCCCTTCTTATGTAATTGTGACTGGCAATGAAACCACTGACAGAGTGAGCTGCTCCTCTTTCTATAGCTGCTCTTGATTCCTCCCAGATGTTACAAGGTCGCATTCCATCATCTAATTATTATCCTGCTCTTCGACAAGGCTTCCAATCTCACTGACAGTACTGGACAAATGATCAGAGAGGGGCAAGACTTAGAAATATAAAGCCAGATATTGGCTAGGGGTTTTCCTCTGGAAGACAATAGCTTGCAGGAGAGGTGATCCTCACACACCTTCACATTGGCCATACCATTACCACTCGCAGCCACTTCAAGTCACAGGATCCTTCCCTGCCTGCAAATTTTGCTGGTACCACACCCCTCAGTCTGTTCACTGCATCTTCATTGATTGTCCTCAGCTTAACTCCATCCACCATCGCCATTTCCCCACACTGTGGTCCATAACACCTAAAAGGCTATCCCATGTCTTGTCTGAAGTCTAAATATTCTCCTTAGACATCTATCAAATGCAAGTTGGATTTCCAACCTATTGTGGTCTGTGATGGGTCCTGTACACAGACTTCAGCAAACAGTCATATATATATATATATATATATATATATATATATATATATTATATATATATATATATATATTATATATATATAATATATATATTTAATATATTATATATATTATATATATATATATAATATATTATATATATATAATATATATATATATATATATAATATATATATAATATATATATTATATATATATAATATATATTATAATATATATCTATATATATATATATATATTATATATAATATATATACAGTATATATAAATATATAATATATATATATATATATATATATATATATATATTAATACTATATATATTATATATATATATAATATATATATATAATATATATATATAATATATATATATATATATATATATATATATATATTTTACAGGTGTGAATTTAAACAAGTCAGCAACCATCATCAAGAATTTTCGTGAAGACATATCAGAGAAAAAAGGAAAAGAGATAGCATCTCTATCTTGGGGTAACTCAAATGAGGATGAGGTAAATTCAAGGGAATATCTTTTTAAAGTATTTTTAATACAACAGTAGTACAGGCTGCTTGATGTTAGAGCAAGATGATTTAGAAGTTTTAATGAAAATCTAAAATAATTTGAAAGCTCAACAGTGTTAATGACAAGTTATCTTCCATAACTTTACTTATTGTTCTTTTCCCATTTGTATAGCTCAAAGTCTATAATGTTAAACAAGGAAAGATCTGGGCGTTTCTTTTCTCCCAAGCATATTCACTTAATAACACATTCAGTAGGTAAACAAGTTTAAATCTTAAGATAAATAGCAATTTTCAATGTGTGGTTTCCTGTAATAAAGATTACTATTTACTGTTAAGTAAACTTACTATAACCTAACAATACCCTAGTTAGGTAAAAGTCAAATAGCTTATACTGTAAATCTATAGAGAAAGAAGCTACCGTCAAATGGGGGAAAACTGGTTTCGGTGGGTAAAACTGGTAAGTTTAGAAAATGTGCTATATTTTCATAATGGCAACTGTTATGAAATTGGGAAAAGGTTTTTTTGTTAGATAAAAGACTATATTTTAATATTATTTCAAAATTAAATCCAATAAATTAAAGGTATATTCAAAAATTTCCCCCATTTGAAAAAATTTTTTTTTGAAAAATTGCAAAAAAATGCTAAGGTCTGCACAATCTCTACGACTGAAGAGATCATCATTTTGCATTAACAGCATATAGAAAGTTGTAAAATTAAGAGTTTCCATGTATGTAATTGCATTTAGTGATATTATTTTTTAAATTATTAAGTGGTTTCACTTTTGGGGTAAAACGGGTAGGGGTAAAACTGGTAACTATATTTTAACTATATTTTCATGTATAAATAATTTTTTTTTTAGTTTTTAATAATATTTTCCCTTTATTCTTAAATATCTGAAGTAGTTAAACTTTAATATTACCGCGTGTAATTATCAGTATTATTTTGATAATTATGTACGTAAAAAAAATAGGCCAAACTTTACATTATAGTACGCCAATATCTCCAAAACTACGATACTTACAAGAAAACCAATTACATATTTGGAATCCGCGTATAAAGCTTATTACAGGAATGTTGTTAAAAAATAATAATAATAAATTTTTTAAAAAAATTTTTTTTTTTTTTTTTTTTTTTTTTTAATAAACATTCACCAATAATTTTTATACGCCGATTCTAAATATGTAATTGGTTCTTGTAAGTATCATAGTTTTCGAGATATCGGCGTACAGTAATGTAAAGTTTTACCAAAAAATATGATGCTAGTGAAGTTTAAGTTTTACATGTTTTTTTTTACCCAAATTTATTTTTTAACACGTTTAATACTTGTATTACATATTTTTATTAATTAAATTAGTTAAGTCAAAACTAACAAGAAATAAAAATTAAATTACATTTTAAACCGACGCACCTACCAGTTTTACCCCAAAAAAATTTTCACACTAGCATTTTTCAAAAAATTACTAAAAATATTTATTTTCACATTTTTAATATTTTCTTCATTTTATAACATTTAAGAAGGTTCAAATTTGAGAAAAAACATTTGGGTATGGGTGTAACTTGAAACGATTTTTCATGACTTGACCAAAAAAAAAAAGCCTAATTTCTACCCGTTTTCCCCCATTTGATGGTAATTAATAATAACTCAGATTCTAGAAAAAGTCAGATGACAATTCAGTCCAGAATGGTTAAGAGAATCTGAACTCTTCGGGCTAATGGAAAGATCACAAATATAACTTATTAGAAATATTATTTAAGAGGTTATGAAGTTATTTCACCTGAAGACTCAAAAAGATTTGATAGATTATATTCTGTAGATAACTTAAAAAGTAAATGTCAAAAAATGTGTGGAGAAAGCAGTTCATCTGTTTCCACAAAATAATCAATAGTCTTTTCTTAGAGAGCCAAGCAAAAAATACATGTTGGGGCAGTAATAAAGTGGGGATAATGAATGTGTGTGGGTTTGATGGACTAAGAAGAAATAGATATTTTGGGGGAGGTAATAGGTTCAATGAGAAAGTTGAAGAATGGTAAATCCGCAGGTATAGTTGGAAAATTACTGGTGAAATGATCATGAATGGAAGCAAGATTGTAATTGCCTGGACATGGAAGTTGTGTAACAAAGCGTTTATAGAGGGTATAGTTCTAAAGGATTGAAGGAGAGCATTAGTCGTACCTTTAGGGTATAAGGGGAATTGTAGGAACTGTAAGGGAATTAGATTATTGAGCGTTGTAGGGAAGATATATGCTGGTATTTTAGTCGAAAGAGTGCGTCGAGTGACTGAAGGACTGATTGGTGAAGAGCAAGGTGCGTTTAGGAATGGTAGAGGGTGTGTGGATCAAATCTTTACATTGAAACAAATGACTGAGAAAATGAGGGAGAAGAATAAATTGTATTTAGGTTTTATGGATTTGCAACAGGCGTTTGATAGGATTAATAGGGAAGCCCTATGGCAGGTGTTAGTAATGTATGGTGTTGGTGGTAGGCTTCTGAATGGAATCAAAAGTATGTATGACGATAGTGAAGCGTGTGTAAGAATAAATGGTATATATACCTATATAATTATTATTATTATTATCATCATTATTATCATCATCATCATCTTCCTCCTATCCCCAGATTTGGGTGAGGTGCATAGTATACACCAGAACAGAAAAGTAGCCGAAGAACATAACGCAGGTCAAAAAGAAAGCCCCTCTTTACCATCCCCATTATACCCTAAAATGAGAACTTGTTGAAGTCAGAAAAATCCACAATGAGGTTTCACAAGACTGCGACAAACCCTCACTGTGGTATGTTGTTAAGGTGAGGTTCATTCCCTCGCCAAAGCCAAAAAAAATATCCACTCGCAAAACCCTGCCATTCACTCCTGTTAGGTACCTTTCTTCTCGCCTCTGCCAAACTCTCATTCCTCTTCTTCAGGCATTCCTAGGGTTGTGAAAAAAACAGTTTTTTTTAATTTGTTTTTTTTTTTGAAAACAAAAACACGTTTTTTTTTAAAACAAAATTTTTTTTTTTGTTTTTTTTTTTAAATTACCCCTTTTTATGTATATAAATGATGTTTTAAATTATACAGTAGTACCAATACCCCTTCTTGGCCTAAATATTGACTATTAATACAGATTTTATATATAGCAGTGTATATATATATATATATATTATTATAATATATATATATATAATAATATAATAATATATATATATATATATATATATAATATAATATATACTATATATATATATATATAATATATATATATATATATATATATTATATATTATATATATAATTTATATATATATTATATATAATATATATATATATATATATATATATACTATATATTAGGGGGTACGCGGAACTGAATTTTCAGTTTCCGGCCGGAACTTGGAATTAAGCCGGAATCACAAAAAAATTCCGGCTAACCGGAATTTCTTATGAACTTTCGCTTACATAAAGAAATGTAAAAAAAAATATTTATATACTTTCAACATAAAATCTTACATTTAGTACAACGCCTTCATGAACATATGGAAAAATCATCATCGGAAGGGAATATCTGGATGTCCAAAAATTTTTAATAATTAAAAGGGAAGATCTTATTTTCTAGAACAGGGGAAAACCACAAAAGAGCAATAAGATTTAAAGCCGTGAGATAAGTGGAGTTTTTGAGGAGAGTTTCCCCCAAAAAGATTTGATATCAAATGACCCCAAATCAGCAGAAAAATAATGAATTTTAATCGCAAATGAGTAACCAACGCATTCGCAGTACTGCAAAGAGCAATTATTCATAGAAAACTTATTGCCATCTTCAACCAAAATCTCTTTATTCTAGTAAGAAAATAATTTTGTAGAGAAGATGTACCCACCTTCCAATACAGGAAATTATGATGCAGCAGTTTTGAAGTTCTCTAAGTTCTGATCAGATATCATTTAACTACAGATATATAGAAGCTAAATAATTTCAAACGAATCATTTATTCTTTTACTGCACTCGTGGCTTACCACTAGTTTAAAAAAAAATGGACTGTGTACTCCATTGCAAGTATTCCCAGGTTCTCTCATTCTGGAATTAATATCACTATGAGTTTTGAAATTATGATGAATAATTGGAAATTCCTCCTAACATAATCCTGATTCTTCGAGATGAAGCATATAACATGAAACTTGGAACTATTTAGCAGGATACACAAGTTTTTTCTTGTTTTATTCTAAACTTCCATTTGTTATTAAAGATGCCTTATTTCTTAAGACAGTGTGGATTTAATTAAAAGAAATTAGGAATATTGTACACATTTCAATCAATTCCAGTTTTTAGCTGTTAATGAACTTAAAAGAATACAAAGAGACTTGGATCCACATCTTGCAAGCCCACTTATGCCAATTCAAGATATTAATACAAGGTGGAATAGGCACATATTTGATTCTTGAAAGAATTGAATGTTTGAAAAGACCTCTGCAAGTTATATATAGAACAATCAATCATTTAAGCTTTGACTGCTAGTAAATGTGGGCAATACTTGAAAAAATTCTAAGAGTTTTGCACACCATTTCCCATGATTACGGAAACTAAAAGCCAAATCAATTATATCATCAATTATTGCCCTCCATATTGAGCTCTCCAGCATATCTCTGAAACTCTGAGGATGACAGCAGAGTTCAGACTTTAAAAGAAGAGCTGAATAAGTCATTAGAGTTTAGATTTATGAATAAAAAGGAAGAGAAAGGACCAATAGACATATATCAAAGCAAGATAATTGTTTTAAGTACTGTAGTAGACCCAAGATACAAACTGACTTTATTTTTCTAATGAAATTAGAGAATTGAGTAGAAAATGGATGCTTTAAGAAATATGCAAATAATTGAGGGTAGAAAGTGATAATAGTAGTAGCAGTGCAGAAGAAGGTTCAGGCGATGAGTCATCCATTCATTTTCAGAAACGAGCATTAATTATCTACAATGAACTTAGATTTGCCAAGTACCTCAAAATCATCAGGAGCATTAAGAAAAAAAATTGCTGCAAAGTTACTTAGTTTTTTTAAGTTTGAAGAAAGTGAAAGTGACAGCGAATCAGTTAGTGAAAAAGGAAAAAAAAAATAAAAAAATCAAGTGGCTTGTCAAATAGTAAATTAAAGAATGATTTTTTTTTTTTACGCGAGAAATCATTCTAAATCTGGAACAGAGAAAGAATTAACTTAATTGGTGGAAAAGTGACCGAAAGCTAAATTCCAATATAGCAGTACTAGCCCCAAAATTACTCTCCTTTCCAGTCTCCCCCCATATATTCAGAGAAATTATTTTCATTTTCAGAAGCTGGAAATATATTTGAGGAAAAACGTTTAAAAATATCGCCCAATACTGGTGAATAGTTTTTCTTTTACTTCACCACAATTCAGCAATATTTTCAAAAGTGTTTAAAGAAAGTTAACTTTATATATATATATATATATATATATATATATATATATATATATATATATATATATATATATATATATATATATATATATATATATATATATATATATATATATATAATATATATATATATATATATATTATATATATATATATATATATATATATATATATATATATATATATAATTTTGGAAATTAAATTTAAATTTAATGAGAATATCTTATAATCCTATATTTCGAGGTACTTGAGTAAACTTTTTATTTAAATAATGCTGTAGATATGTAATACACTGTTTGAATGCTACACAATACTATTATTTTTTGTTAAAAAGATGGGCTATGGGTTGTGTAAAATAAATCCCTTCCATCAAATTTTTTCTCAGAAGTAGATTAGTAATTCCGGTTCCGGCCGGAATTTGTCAAAATTCCGGCCGGAACCGAAAAAAATGTCCAATTCCGGTACACCTCTAATATATATATATATATATATTTCATATTCTTTACACACTCTTCCTCCAGGCAACATATTACTAACCACCATTTATCCACATATCATATACACATGATTAAGTACACACCCCACTTCTAGATAACACCTTACAGACATCCCTACTACTCATATCCCTGTGTGCGGGGGAGAAAGAATTGCCCACATCGTATGTCCTGCGTGTCGTAG
This sequence comes from Trachelipus rathkii, assembly GCA_015478945.1. Taxonomy (NCBI): domain Eukaryota; kingdom Metazoa; phylum Arthropoda; class Malacostraca; order Isopoda; family Trachelipodidae; genus Trachelipus; species Trachelipus rathkii. Next base: position 16,337 of record JABUQX010017686.1, read on the forward strand.
AAAAGTTCGACTAAGTGGGCAGGGTGGGTAGTTGGGTTGGCTGCCCACTACCACCTATCTCTTGCTAGGAATGCTGATGCATGCCTCGGAGATGGTCGTGATCGCCGTAAACGACCTTCTATCTTTCGGCGAAATTGTATGAATCGTATGGGTACAGGGAATGTCAGAGGAAAATGTTGAGGACGAGAGGAGAGAGGTGATGGACTGTATTTAGCAAGGGGCAATTTGATTTCTTGCTGTGACTGAAAACAAAGATAAAGGAAAAGGTGAGTTGAGTGTGTGGTGTGAAAATGTGTAGATGCTGGTGTGGAAAGGAGAAGGGAGAGAAGGAGTTGCGATTTTTGATGAGTGACCTGTGGTACAAAGCTATGGTAGACTTTGTGTGTGGGTGAGTCCTAGAATTCTAATGGTTAAATTTAAGTTTGAAAAGGTCAAAGTATGTGTGGTTGTGACGTATGGGCCATCTGAGGGAAACTTTGAAGAGAGTACGATTTTTTTGGGAAATTTGAATGATGCTCTGGATGGGGTAAGTAGGAGCTTCAGATTGATAGTGTTTGGGGGACTGAATGGTTGGATAGGTGATCAAAAAAAGGGATGGTATAACAGGTGGTTTTGGGTGGCGGGAGAAAATGGAGAATGGTAGGAAGGTGATTGATTTCTGTGAAGAGAGAGGTAATTTGTGTAAGTAATACTTTCTTAAACACAAGAAGTATCCATAAGTATACTAGCGTTGGTGTAGGTAGAGATGGTATCGAAGTGAAAAGATGATTTTGATTTGTGTTGGTGAAGAAGGAGATGTTGAAGTATGTGTTGGAATGTTAAATCAGTGAGGGGTTTTAGGAAATGGGATTATCGGATCATTATGTTGTTCTAGTGTAAAATTAAGTTAGTGGGGCTTGGATGGAGAGAAGGTGATACGAAAGGATGTAGGTAAAATTAAGAGTGAGAATTAAGTGAACAAGGTCATAAGGATAAGTATGTACGAGCGCCCGCTAGTAAATCGGTTGAATGTGAACAAGTTGATACTGAACAAATCTGGGGGCAAATGAAGGAAGCAATTGTTAGTAGTGCAAAGGAAGTGTGTGGATGTGCTAAAGTAGGAAGTAAGAAATGTTAACAAAAGCGAATGGTGGAATGAAGAGGTGATGAAAGCGGTTAAAGGTAAAAAAGAGCGTGGTTGAATGTACTAAAAGCAAATGATGAAGTTTCAAAAGAAAGATGCTTGGAATTATATAAGGAGGAAAAAGAAATACTAAAAGGTGCATACGTAGGAGAAAACAAGAGGTAAATGAACAGTTTGGAAGGAGGATGAATGAGGACATACAAGGGAATAGAAAGCTCTTCTGAGGTAAGCGCGAAGGTTAAGAAATGAGAATAAGGGAAGCTGCTTAGAATAATGAATAGGGAGGGCTTTTGTAACTGTTGAAAATGGATGTGAGTGGAGTGTGGAAAGAACACTTCGAAAAAATCTGCACAATATTAACAGTAAGGATGAGGTGTTAGTGAATGTTTGTGATTGTGAATGGTGCAAGAAGGAATAAGGTATTTTGGGGATGAAGGTTAATTAGTAAGGAGGAGGTAATGGGGTAGAGTGAGAAAGTTGAAGAATGGTAGATCTGCAGGTATAGATGAAATTACCAGTGAAATGATCAAGAGCGGAGGCGAGATGGTGATTGATTGGATTTGGAAGTTGTGTAATAAAGCGTTTTATGGGGGTATAGTTCCAAGGATTGAAGGAGAGCGGTAATAGTACCCTTATATAGAGGGTAAGGGAGAAAAGGGGAATTGTAGAATTATAGGGAATAAGTTTATTGAGTGTTTGTAGGGGAAGGTAATATGCCTGGTAATTTTGGTTGAAAGGAGTGGCGGGTCGAGTGCTGAGGGGACTGGTTGGTGGAAAGAACAAGGGCGTTTAGGAGTGGTAGAGGATGGTGGATCAAAATCTTTACATTGAAACAAATGATTGAAAAATGAGGGAGAAGAAGAATAATTATATTTAGGTTTTATGGATTTACAACAGGCGTAGATAGAGTTAATAGGGAAGCTTTATGGCCAGGTATTAGTGATATATGGTGTTGGTGTAGGCTTCTGAATGGAATCAAAAGTATGGTATGACGAAATAGTGAAGCCATGTAAGAATAAATGGTGTCAATGTGATTGGTTTAGGATTAACAGCGAAGTAAGACAGGGTTGTGTTTTTATGTCTCCTTGGTTTTTCAATGTGTATATGGATGGGGTTATGAAAAATTAGAGGTGGGGGGATGGCAGGATGGTGTTAGAATGATGGAGAATGGAGAGGAGTGGAGGGTGCCATACCTATTATATGCGGATGATTTGGTATCTGTGTGCCGAATCTGAAGAGAGTTTGAGAGGGATTGGTAGAGAGATTTGGCAGGGTATGTAAAAGGGGGGGTTTTGAAAGTAAACGTAGATTAAGAGTAAGGTTATGGTTGTGAGTGAGGACAGTCCCTCAGTGTGGATTATGTTAGGTGATGAGCAGCTGGAGCAAGTGTCTGAAGTTTAAATATTTAGGGTATGTGGTTGGATGAGAAGAGAACGGATGATGCCAGAGTGTAGTAGGAAAGTTGTGAAGGGCAGGAAGGTTGCTGGTGCAATAAATCGTTGGTGAATGTAAAGGGACTAAGTCTTGAGTGCGCTAGGGTCTTACATGAGGGTATGTTGTTACCTGTGTTTATTGTATGGTAGTGAGACTATGGTCTGGAAATAAGAAGTATAGATCTAAGTTCAATGTGTTCGATGGACAATCTTAGGGGCATGCTAGTGTGGAAAGAAATTAATAAAATGAGGAATGAACATATAGAGAGTTGTGTGGTGTGAAGAAAGGGGGTAAATGAGAGAATAAATGAAAAAGTATGTGAAGGATGGTTTGGGCATGTGGAAAGGATGAATGAATGTCGGTTGGTTAACGCGGATGTATAGTGGAGAGTGTGTTGGAACCGACCGCGGGAGACCGAAGAGAACAGTTGGATTGAGCAGAAAGAATGTCTTGAAGGAAGAGAAATGTGAAGTTTGGCAGGCCGAGAATAAAGGTGCATGATAGGAGAGGAATGGCGGGGGTTTTGTATGGGGGCATGGTTGTGGCGCCCACCTGGGCCAGGGATGAACCCTTACATTGACGATTACTATAGTGAGGGTCCGTCGCCGGTCCCATGATGCTCTAGGGGTGGATTTCTGTCTGTGACGAGCTCTCACTATTAATGGTACAGAGGGGGCGGTAAGGCTTGGCTTTCTTTTCGACGTTTGTCCATGTTCTCCTACTTGCTTTTCTTTTCCGATGCTTGTACAGCACCTTACCCCCAATCTTGGGGCAAAGAGGAAGGTGAAGAAAGAAAGAAGAAAGATATATGATCAAAAAAAGGATGATATAAACAGGTGATTACATGAGAATATATATAAACAAATTATATATTTATATATAATTATATTAAAAAATAATTATATATAATATATAAATATAAATATATTATTATATATATATATAGATATATAAATATATTATATATACTAATATATATATATATGATCAAAAAAGGATGGTATAAACAAGGTTGGTTTTGGGTGTCAGGAAGAAAATGAGAAATGTTAGGAAGGTGATTGATTCTGTGAGGAGAGACCTTTAAATGTGTGTAAGTAATACTTTCTTTTAAACCACAAGAGTATCCCATAAGTATAAATAGAGTTGGTGTAAGGTAGAGATGGTATCGAAGTGAAAAGTATGATTGATTTTGTGTTGGTGAAGAAGGAGATGTTGAAGTATGTATCTGATGTTAAATCAGTGAGGGGTTTAGGAATGGGATTATCGGATCATTATGTTGTTCTATGTAAAATTAAGTTAGTGGGGACTTGGATGGAGAGGAAGGTGATACGGAAGGAAGTGGGTAAAATTAAGAGTGAGAAGTTTAGTGAACAAGGTAATAAGGATAAGTATGTAAGAACGCTCGCAAGTAAATCAGTTGAATGTGAAACAAGTTGAAACTGAATAAATCTGGAAGCAAATGAAGGAAGCAATGTTAGAGCAGTGCAAAAGAAATATGTATATGGGGTGCTAAAGTAGGAAGTAAGAATGATAAGAGTGAGTGGTGGAATGAAGAGGTGATGCAAGCGTTAAAAGTAAAAAAGAAGCGTGGTTGAATGTACTAAAAGCAAATGATGAAGTTTCAAAAAGAGAAAGATCTTGGAATTAATATAAGGAGGAAAAAAGGATGTCTAAAAGATGCTGGTAAGAGACAGAAGAGGTTTGAACAGTTTGGAAGGAGATGAATGGGGACTTA
>JABUQX010017687.1:7500-15000 GCA_015478945.1 Trachelipus rathkii
GGGCCAAGAAGAGTTCTGGATGCAAGTGTATGCAGAAAACAATGCTGTTGGCAAGATTGCATTAAAAAGACTTGTGCGTTTTAATTCCACTTATCTATGTGAGTCTGCATTCTCAACATATGCTTACATAAAAAACAGATACAGGAGTAGCGTCAAGTGATTTAAGGGTAAAATTGACAAAACTTCCCATAAACTTAAAGAAAATAATGAAAAATTCATTAAAACAGTTTCATTCTTCACATTAAAAGTAAATGAGCATTAAATTTGCATTGTGTTTTCTTGTTTTCCTAAGACCTAAGACTAAGTAGTCAAACCAATTTAAGAGTAGGTGTGCCGCGAATTTTTTTTAGCACAACAAGGGTGCCGCGGTGAAAAAAGTTTGGAAATCTCTGATCTAAAGAGTATTTTAGGGAATTTCTGGAATTAACAAACAGTTTATCCAGTCGAAATACTATCTCTTTGAATATCTTTCCTTGTTCCAGGGACCATCCTTCATTCGAGGAGGATGGCAAAAGCTATTTATTGCTTGAAAATCTTTTTGTTTCATGATGAAAATGTATAATCACCACAAGAGGAGAACACGATCTGTGATATTTGTATTTTTCAGGTCATTGCAAATGCCAAAGCATGGTTAAGTGCTCCTTTTGCAGCAAAAGCACCGTATCTGAATTTCAGAGTTCTTCGAAACTTTTTGAGTAATATCCAATCGATTGTAGCATCTCTCGTGTTGGGTTACAAAAATTAATAAATCATTTATGGTATTTGAGCCCTGAAATTGTCACATTAACTTTCTTTCATTCACATTTATATGTAAATTAAAATTTAAATTGGTAAATGCTATGAATCGTGAAATAGAAATTTCAAAGGAAAAGAAGAGTCGATTACAATTAGATATCTCAAAAATCCCAGAAATTAATAACAAAGAAATTGAACAATTAATTTCAATCGAAACTAAAGAATTTTTCGAAAGATTTGACTTGAAAGATGATTTCCTTAACACAGATCCATTGACGTGACATAAAAATGAAAGTTTTGTAAAAAGGTCTTAAATTAGTAAATAAATTGAAAGTCCTAAAAAAAATTTTTTTTTCGGAAAAGTGAAATATTGATATATATTTTTTCCTACTTGTCCAATCAACATCAAATTTTCCGGGTTTGTATCATCGGGCGAGACACTTTTTGCTTGGATATTTTTTTTGTATAATCAAAAAAATTTTTTTTTCAAATTTCCAAAAATAAATTTTTTTTTAAATTTTTCCAAGAACAAATTCAAAACTACTGCATTTACAAAACAATTATATAAGTAAAAAATGTGTATCTCACTCGACTTCATATGCTCTGAAAATTTTATTCAGATCTCATGAGAGAAAAAAATTATAGCCATTTTTCATTTTAATAAACAAAAAGAGTGAGTTTTGAAATTTGACATTGCTGGGCACAAATTTCCAAAAATCTAAAAAACTATTTCGTGCATTTAGTAGGTAATGGACCCATTTATGCATATTTCGAGTTTGAAGTAAATTCGAAAAAAAATGTAAGAGTTGAAGCTAAAAATGTCAAAAACATAGGTTTTGAAAAATGAAAATGAAGAAAGAATGACTATAGATAGACATAAAAACAATCGGAAACGACGTTTTAGAGGTCAGATATTCTACAGTTTGGTGTTTATAGGGTCAAAATCGGCTGAAAATTCCGAATTTTATGTCCATTTTTAAGGGGGATGAAAATTGGGCTCAGTTCAAACCAAATATTGGACCCTGCCCTGAAGTAGAGCTATGCAGCAGCAGTGCCAGTAGCAGTAACAACAACGCAAATGAAGATAAGGCTACAAAACAGTCCATTAAAAATTGAAAAAAAAATTTAAACCCACTACAAGCAGAGAAAGTAAAAGACAAAAGCTAACATCTAATGAATTGTTAATGACAATAGATCGAGCAAAAACTAGTGAACGAAATGCAGTTATGATATTATCAGCTGCTGCTAAGGCCACTGGATACGAAAAGGAGAAGGTTGTTTTAAAGTAGAAGCACTTTACGAAGAGAGAGAATAACTATGCGGAACAAGATAGTTAATGATATCAAGCAATCATTTGTTAATGTTATTCCTCTTATTTTACACTGAGATAGCAAAATCATGGAAGATATTGGAGATGATTCTAACAAAAATATTGATAGATTAGCTATTCTAGTTAGAGGTGGGGGAAAGAATAAGCTCCTTGGAATACCTTAATTTGCTTCAGGTACAGGTAGGGCTATTTCAGAATTTGTGCTTGAAACATTGAAAGATTGGAATTTGAGCGATAAAATTTAAGCAATGTGTTTCGACACTAAAGCTAGCAACACTGAAAAAACAAGGAGCTTGCATTGCTATTGAAAAATGAACTAAATAGAAATCTCCTTTTTCCTTGCCGACATCATATCAGTGAACTTATGATATCAGATGAATTTCAAATATGTTACGGTGGGCTTGGAAGGCTCCTGAGTTAATCTTAAACGATTTAAAACCTTGAGAAATATAGATACAATACATTTTGGATTCCAAAGCTGGATGTAGTATACCTTTCAAATCAAATATAATTGAGCTTTGTGAAAACCAGTTGTAGAGAACTCATCCTAGAGCAGATTACAAAGAACTGTTAGAATAAACAACAAGGAAAATGCATTTCCGGAAACCTAGTGCTTTGCATAGGGCCAGATGGATGCCGTGCGTTATAATTTATATTATTAAGGTATTTTTGTCTTATTCCCAATTTTAAAACTGACCAAACAGGAGTATAATCAATAAAACGTTTTTTTATGATTTTGCCATTCAAAATATAACTATTATTTGCAACGAATGTGCACTGAAAATATCTTAAGATTGATTTAAATTATTTAAAACAACTTCAAAATATTGGTAACAGAACCACGAATTGTGCCCAAAGCCTTGTGCCGCCATTTGAGTGTATCTCAGTAATAGCAGAATGTGTCTTTGGCATTTTTTGATGACGATGTCCCACCGTGAAGAAAGAAAATGGTAGTTTCGATTAAGCCTGAAATTAGGTAGGTGCAACAAAAAGAATTGAGCTTGTTGCTCCAGATATAAATCATCATCAAAAGAACCCTTGCAGATTTGCAGTTATTAAACGAAGCTCTGTTTCCTTAAGAAGTTATCACTTTCATAATGAACTTTCTAAAGTGGATCCTAAAGAATAACAATAGAGAGGACTACAATGCTAAGTGAAAAGTTATGTAAAACAATAAAGGCTAATGATAATGCAGAAAGGGCAATTTCACTAACGCAGAACTTTAAACCGTTTTCTAACAAAAATGAAAGCAACTCCAGCTTTATTTTGCAAGTTGTTATAAAGATCAGTGAAAGTCCATCGGCAGCAACCCCTAAGACTAAGAAATTAAATTTATTTGTTCTGCTTACAGCGAATTAGACCTACACTGGAAAGCATTTTAAAAATGAGCCAACTGAAGTGACCTCTAAGGTGGTGTGGAAGTACTTCATTTCTACTGACTACGACAAATTCATCTGTAGAATATGATAAATTAAAATTTGAAGAGAAGCATTTATATCATACATAATTATTTGCGCTGAGACCTAATAAAATCATAAAATGTTTTTTCTCACTAAATGTGTAAGCAGTGTGTAATATATATATATATATATATATATATATATATATATATATATATATGTTATATATATATATATATATATATATATATATTTATATATATATATATATATATATATATATATATATATATATATATATATATATTATTATATATATATATATATATATATATATATCTAGGATATATATATATATATATATATATATATATATATATATATATATATTAAAGTGATGGACCGGATGTCAAAATTTGACTGTTTAGATGTAAGAGGATGTGAAGGATGAGGATGCGGATGCGGATCTTAAAGTAGATGAGGATGCGGATGTTTACTCTTTGAAGTTTGAATTAAAAATTATATATATATATATATATATATATATATATATATATATATATATATATATATATATATATATATATATATATATATGTATATATATATATATATATATATATATATATATATATATATATATATATATATATATATATATATATATATATATATATATATATATATATATATATATATATATATATATATATATATATATATATATATATATGAAAAAAAAATATATATATATATATATATATATATATATATATATATATATATATATATATATATATATATATATATATAGAAAGAGTTATATATAGTATATATATATATATATATATATATATATATATATATATATATATATATATATATATATATATATATATCAAAATTTCACATTTAAAGAGTTCTTAAATTAACACTCAAACTCTATATATAAAAATTACAAGACTTTTAAAACCATTTAAAACTTTTTATGAAAAAGGAAAATTTAATTTATGGGGATAAGTTAACGTTTCGAAACCTAATTTCCTGGTTTCCTCTTCAAAACTGAAAAATTAGGTTTCCTGAAACGTTAACTCATATATATGTACTATACTATAGATATATATATATATATATATATATATATATATATATATATATATATATATATATATATATATATATATATATATATATATATATATATATATATATATATATATATATATATATTTACAAAGATGGTAAGAAGAAACGCGCGAAAGCGGTAATCTGTTAATTAACTCGTTATTTTCTCGTTAACTTTTAACGCTTTCGTTAATCTCGAAAAGATGTAACGGACTATTAACAAGTTACATTTGTAATCAACGCATCGAGTTAAAATTTTTCCTATCCGTTAACCACCTTAATTTACGAGGTTATAAATTATTTTCATCATTTTAAATTGTATTAGATTCGATTTCGATAACAGATAAACTTTTTTTCCCAAAATTTCCTAAACGCTCCTCCAATTAATTAAAATTAATAATATTAATATCTATGGCTCCTCTCACTAAAGTCTAACATGTTTTTCTTATGCTGTATTCTCATTTATTGGCTAGCTGAAGAAAAAAAAGATAGTGACTGTTGCCTGTTCAATGAGTCATTAACTTCTTTCGTTCGTTACTTGAACTTGCTTCTTTTGTGACTAGTGAAAAATATAAGAAGTAGGCTTAATAAGCGTTGTAATTTATAAAAATATACATATTTGCATTAAAACTGTAAGTTGGTATATCCTATTATTTTTACAATAATATACTAAGTATTAATTAAGGTATTTACGCTTTGGAAGTATTCTTTGGCAAGCGGCAAAAGTATTTGCTAGGTCAAAGCCTAAATTATTTGGGTCTGATAGGTTTAATATCATTATTAATACTGTAAGGGATATTATTATTATAATAATAATAATAATTATTATTATTATTATTATTATTATTATTATTATTATTATTATTATTATTATTATTATTATTATTATTATTATTATTATTATTATTATTATTATTATTATTATTATTATTAATCTGCAATATTTATTACTATTCCTACATATTTTGAAGACGGTTAACGTTAACGATTAACGTTAACTTCCGTTACATTCTTTACCGATAAATGCTTTAATGATTAACGCCGTTAATTTTTTTGTTAACGATTAAGGATTAACGGCGTTAACTTTCTCATTAACGGTGCCCACCTTTGTATATATATATAAAGTATTGATATATATATATATATATATATATATATATATATATATATATATATATATATATATATATATATATATATATATATATATATATATATATATATATATATATATATATATTATATATATAGAAAAAGATATATATATATATATATATATATATATATATATATATATATATATATATATATATATATTATGATATATATATCTATAATATTACATATTATTATTATTATTACATATTATTATTCTTATTATTATTATTATTATTATTATATTATTATTATTATTATTCATATATTGTTATTATTATTGATTATTATTATTATTATTATTATTATTATTATTATTATTTACAAATATATTTATTTTATTATAAATATATAATATATTATTATTTATATTATTATTATTATACATATACATATACATATACATATACATATACATATACATATACATATACATATACATATACATATACATATACATATACATATACATATACATATACATATACATATACATATACATATACATATACATATACATATACATATACATATACATATACATATACATATACATATACATATACATATACATATACATATACATATACATATATATATATATATATATATATATATATATATATATATATATATATATATATATATATATATATATATATATATATATATATATATATATATATATATATATATATATATATATATATATAAAGAGAGAAAGAGAGATATATAGTATATATATATATATATATATATATATATATATATATATATATATATATATATATATATATATATATATATATATATATATATTTTTTGTTTGTTTTTTGTGTGTGTGTGATGTAGATTTGCACAGGCGCGGGCTTTCTATTGACTTCACCAACATCCGCGGCTTAAAATCTAACTTTGCCTCTGTGGAATATCACCTCTCTAACTCTAACCCTAACCTTTTGCTCTTGTCTGAGACTCAGATGGCTAAGAATTCATCCTCTAATTCTTTTAATGTATCCAACTTTAACTTATTTCATAATTTCCGTCTGAAGGGTGGAGTGTGTGCCTATGTAAACATTAATACTCCTGTAACACGTCTCGTGAATCTCGAATCTCCTAACTTCGATGTTCTGTGGTTCAAAATCTTTCTTCCTTCTACTACAATAATCTTATGCTTCTGCTACTGCTAATAAATTTTCTTCCTAACAGAACAGATTTTCACCTTCTTTGAATATCTTACTACTTCTCATGAGACTGTTATATCTTCTCATCCAAATACTGAGGTCCTCTATTTAGGGGATTTCAATGTACACAACACTGAATGGTTGGGGTCCTCTCATACTGATTTAGGTGGGGAGGAGGCCAAATCATTCAGCATTCTCAACGATCTGGAGCAACTAATCAAAGAACCCACACACATTCCGGATCGTCCCAACCAATTTTTGAACACACTTGACCTATGTTTCACCACTAGTCCTTCTCTCTATAAATACACCACCTTCGCTCCTATTGGTAAATCTGACCACAACCTTATATCACTTAATTTTAATACTTTCTCTCCAACAGCTCCATCCTGCCCTACGCGTTTTTTCTGGCACTTTGATCGGGCTGATTGGGGCCTTGCGTCGCTTCTACGCTAACTATAATTGGACTGCTTTGACTCTGATGACGCTTCGGCTTCTGCCACTAAGGTGGGAGCTGTAATCGTTGACGGGATGAGCAGGTTCATTCCTTCTTCGACTAAATCTTTCTCTCCTC
>JABUQX010017688.1:0-45000 GCA_015478945.1 Trachelipus rathkii
GAAATCCTATTATATTATTGTTGGGGATGGCCATCATATTATTATTATTATTATTTTGATTGAATTATTCCATCCCACCATTGAGTTCTATATAATTATATTATTATTAATTATATAACTTATTGAATTGCCTTACATCTTATTATTTATTATTTTGATTATGTTTGCAATATTTTTGATTTACTTATTTTTATTTTTCGCGCACCTTTTATGCTTTATGGTTATTTTCTTCGTAAAATAATCCGTTTAGCTAGTCGAAATATTATGTTATTATAGTTTTTATTGATAGGTGTGGTTTGTCGACTGAGGTAGCGGAACGTGAGCATTGTTTTTTTGAAACGTTGATTCTAAATGTTTTTACTCATGTGTGGTTGGAAGTCAGATGAATTGATTGGTAGAGTCTCCTATTTTATTTATGTATTATTATTATTAATTATTTATATTATTATGTATTATGGATTATGATTATTATATTAAATTAATTAGAATTCAAATATCTCCAATTATTCATAGCCAAATCTAGATGAACTTCATTATTATCTATTATTATTATTATTATTATTATATTTGTATTTTTATTATTATTGATATTATATATTATAGATTATTATGATTGATTGATTATTATTATTAGATTATAGAGTTATATATATAAATGATATTTATATATGTATATATATATATATATAATTAGTATTATATATATATAGTAATCACCATATATATATATTAATATATATTAGTAGTAGGATACTATATATATATATATATATAATAGTTGATCATAATATAATAATAATATTATTATTATATATGGTTATAGTATATATGTGTACGGACTACAAGTCTGTACTGACTCCAAAATAAAAAAATGCTGTCGAGCATAATCTTTATTGTAATTACTAAAGCTAGAACTCTTGGGAGCAAAGGCAATTGCCTGCATTACATCTATTATGAGAGGATAAAAACAATTAGACTGGGTCCAATCGTTATGTGTAGTAGTATGCTACACTGGGTAGTCTTTAAGGACATTATTCTTAACAGGTTCTTATTAAGAATCAACACACATAACTATGGGTGTTTTATTGCCCCTCCATTTGCCTAATGTTTATATATTTAAAAATGTGTAATACAGCCGCCATAGAACGTCTCTCTCCTCCCAGCGGCGGATTATTGCGGTGAAGCCCAAAGGAGAGAGAGTGGGACTGGCCAGTCTAGTGACGGCCCGAAACCAAATCAGAGCCGTTACCAAGTGTCTCGGGCACGCCCGGGCACACAAAATTTATTATTTTTGTAATAAAATTAAAATATATTATTTCAAATTATTATTAAAATGTTCCTGGGTATAAAGAAAGATCTCTTGAAGATGTCAGATTTGTTACGTATGGGGTATGCCCACTTTTTTTCAAGCTTTTCCTAGTTGACTCACCCTACTGTGACAGTAGATAAGGATACAAATAAAAAAGAGGGAACCCTGGTGAAAGTGATCTAGTAATGAACATGGCATTATATTACATGCCCCACATTGCAAACCCACCGTGTTCTAAAAATGAAATGTAATTAGCCTTATAATATTGGGCCCTAGATTTAAGATATTTCTCAATCGGGAAAATATGATTTTAAAAAGGGTCGTGGTGGTCTACCCCACTCTTCTGATTATGATAACTAAGTGAGATTAAATTTATCGTATTATTCTGTGTGCAAACAATACAATATTAAAAAAGGAAATATTATAAAGGAATAATATCAAATTCTATTTAATACACCTTCCATCTTATTAATTTGTGTACCCGAGGTGTGAGTAAATTGTAATTGAAACGAAATTGAAAAACTTGTTATTTACATGTAGTTTTAACCTCCATCATCTCGCCTCGGTAACAGTTTGGTGACCCCAGGGTACTCGACATATACAGTTCGATTAACGCGAACCTTTTTAGATAAATTAAGGGGGCGCCCCAGCTTGATAATTTATAATAATAACAAAAATAACGCCCTTCCAAACCCAACCTAACAACCTTTATTTTATTGTTTAGTGAAAAAGCTTTTATAAGATCTTAAGAAAGAAGTAAGTCTTGGAGAATTGGGTCTATATTATTAATGCTAACAACGTAAGTGATAACGTGGAAAGATAAGATTTAATCCTAATACGTATATCAACTGAGTGTAAATATTAACAAAAGGCGGCGTTAACTTACGCACCTTTATGCACTGCTTTTTCAAAAAGAAAAAAAAATGCTGGTATTTAATCGTTTATTTATTGCAAATAAAAAATAAAAAAAACTAATCCCAATAATTTAACAAAAAAAAAAAAAAAGAAGAAAAAAAATCATTTTCACAATAGAACACCAGATTAGGCCGACCCAGTTGAATCCGTGCCCAAGCAAAGATACCAGCCCAGGTTTAATGCTTTAAGTCCTGCTATATATGGGGGACGTTGCGCCGTAGAGTAAGCGCAAACAACCCCTCCCGGCACCGCTTCTTCCCCCGCATTGGGATGACGGCCCTAGAGCACCAAGAAGCCGGCACAGTTTAGCAAAAGCTTTCTCTAAAAAATTTGAACCACTCTCAAGAACCGAGCGCACAGACCTAAAAAACAAAAGAACAACACAACGAAAGAAAAATAGAAGCCTTCCACGCATGAATCTGCAGCCGCAAATAAGACCAGTTCGGCGAAGAAGTACAAGGTTATACCCCAAAAATATTCAAAGTATCCGCACTCTAGCAGAAACCCGCCAACTAAAAGCTCAAAAACTTCCGCTGTTTTCCGGTTAATGGACCCTGAACTTCTTATGTGGGATCGGCCCGCAGACATAAAAAAGATCTAACGGATAATATTTCTTCTCGCGAGCATCCAAGGACATGGTATTTTATATCTTGGTTTTTGACATTGGAAAATTTAATTACTGCGTACCTTCTTTTTAGTGTTAATAACAAATTAATAAAAAAATATATTAAATACATAATTATTATTGATGTTTATAAAATATGGAAAACCCGGGTTTTTAAGATAAACCCTTGCTTTTTGTCCTAGGATAATCCAGCATATGGACTTTCTGTGCTGGTATTTAAAAATAAAGGTGTACCTGAAAAGACTTTGGGAATGCCCCCATCTGTACGGTTACTCTTATCCCCCAAAATCGGGTAGGGATGGAGGTTGAGTGTGAAACAAAGGATGCGGTCTTGTGCGCAAGGTAACCGGGAGCGGCGCCAATGTGTAGACATGTATGCACTCTGTCATACTGATATAAGAATTTATCAGAGTCCTGTTTTAAGAAAGGAAAATTTGTACACTGTATTTTTTTAGAAAAGTTAAGGAAAGTAGATTTGGTTAAAAGAACTTTACAGCCTAATGAAAAATACCGTATCTTGTGAGATAATATGGGCTCTTAAGGTGCGTCACATTTAACGTAGAAATATTACTTTTTTTAAAAGAAAGAAAATCTGTTTACCATAACATTTCAAGGGCCTATGTAAAGAGTTATATTTTTTAAGATATGCGTGATTTCGTCTAAAGGACCTTGAGCCTGTGCGGTATATTTTAAAGCACTGCTTGGAGATCTCCAAATAATTGTTCACCAGAAAAATTTGTAAACACGCTTTATTGCAAGTTATAAAATATAAAATTTAATTTGCATCCCAGGAGAATTCGCACTCCGGCTGAGCAAAAAAATTTTAATGAAATTATTATAACAATTAGTAGGCCACGGAGAATTTATATTTTATGTGACTCGTTTTTTTTTCACCCGGAGAAAATCGATCAAGAATTAATTTTTTAATATTTTATGTTGCCGTCTCGACTACATATATTTTTCGGACCACTTACACTGTGCATAACATTTATTTAAAAGGTGGTTAGCTCTGGAATAACGAGAGAAATATAACTGTCTTGGTACTCCTAAGTGGAGGAGCTTATGAGCTCTGTGTTGGTGCTCCTCTGACCAGTCACATCACCGAGAGGGGTTGGCAGATTCTACACGCGCAAGGCGAGCTAGGCGTTTAAACCAAACAAAAAAAAAAAAAACAAACAAAAAAAAAGTTGAGTTTATCGGTAAAATGAAATAAATTCTGACGGAATATTTTTGCCGACTTTAAAAATTTTTAAAAAATGTATCCTTTCTTTTAGTAATTAAGGCTGGGTATTCTTTGCTCAAACGCGGAACCTCACCCATGACCCTGTACGGACTACCGTACTACCAAAATAAGCTATATAATCTTTATTGTAATTACTTAAAGCTAGAACTCTTGGGCAGCAAAGGCTATTATTAATGAGAGGAGAAACCAAAGCTCCAATACGTTATGTGTATTAGTAGGGTGTATTTCGGTAAAAACTCTGTCTTTATACATCTTACTAAAAAATCACACACCATAACTATGTTTATTCCTTTTGTATGTTATTTAATAAAATTTGAAAAACATGCCAATAGAACGTCTCTCTCCTCCCGGCGATATCTGAAGCCAAAGGAAACGAGAAAAGACGTTAGTGAGGCCCCGACATCAGAGCCGTTATCAAGTGTCCCGGGCATCCGTCTCCGGGCACACAAAATATTTATTTATTTTTGTAATAAAATTAAAGGTGTAGATTGAATTAATTAATGCTTTTCTTTACCCTAAAAGAAGATACTCTTGTTAATGTGTGGTCAGATTTATATAAATAAACCCCCACCTATCTCAACACCCCCCCCGAGACTCCTCTCTATCTCCCCCCCCCCATCCTAGTCAATACTAGATGGAAAGTTCATAAGATACCAAATTAGAAAGGAGGGAACAACTAATTTTGTCTGAAAACTAAGAGCATAAACAGTAAGAGGAAATAAAAGAACGGGTGGGTTCTAAATGAAAATGCTATATGAATATTGGGGATTTAATATTCCAACGAAAAATAATATATTTGAAAGGGTCTGCGATCTCTTTTATTTCATATACATATATAAAAAATTTTATCTATTATTTTTATTTTTAGGTTCAACAACAATATATAAAAGAATTATTAATAACAAGAATAAACATCCAAAATCTATTTAACACACCTTCCATTCTTTTCACGAAAGATGCAGGTGAAGGGATTTAATTCTGTTAAATGATTAATGATCTCATCATCTCGTTCGGTAGAGAATATATAGAATATAGATATATAAATATATATTATATATGATATATTATAAATATAATATATATATAATATATATAAAATTATTTATTTAAAATAATATATATATATAATAAATATCTATAATAATCTTAATGTACTTTATTTAATATCATATAATATACTACTTTTATTAATAATTATATAATATAATATTAAAAGTATTATAAAATATATATACTATAATAATAATATATATATTATTACTAACGTATTATATATATATAATCATATATATAATAATATATAATATTATCAATATTATCTAAAACTATTAATAATATAATATATATATTATAATATATATCTATAATATAATAGGTAGGATTTGAGTTACTTAATAGATATAACTACTTAGGTTTTGAAAAACAAACATTTTGCTATATATACCTACCTTATAATTATAATATAGTAGTATAGGTATAATAGAATAAGATAATCTCATATTAGTACTACAATGAGGTATTATAGTATATATAGTTTAATTGATTTTTTATATAATAACTTATATATAATATAAGTGGTTAATTACAATGAGTCCCTATTTTAATATATAATATATCTTACTGTGACTCATACCTTATATCTGTAATAAAATATATATAACTTGAGTAGAACTTTAATATATAATATATCTTATAGGCACTTTCATATTATACCTGCCATTATATCAATTACTAACATTAATATATAATACTAATTAGAAGTGATATATATACATATGTATATATAATAATTATAATATAGTTATATATATTATATATGAATATATAATAAGATGGTAATATTATATATTAATTAGTTTTGAGGTGAGAGCGCAAAATATTAATAAGGCACTTCTCTTCGCCTCGTGTCTTTATGGCGAAGGAGCTAACTAATCAACCCGGGCCTTTACTTTTTTCCTTGCAATAACGCTCCTGGAACCATCCATAATGCCGCGGTAAATAATATACATCTTTGACAAACCTATAGAAAGACGACTTTTAGTCTTAAATGGAAGAGCCTCCTGAGAAGAATATCAATCATCTTCAGCAGGTAACATAAATTTATGAAGTTCCGCACCTTGTGTTATCCAATTGAGAAGCAGGTAGAAAACCCTACCTTGCCAGTATTGTATGCTCAAGACGTACTAGCATCGAAAAATCATATTGCACCGAAGAACTAGAGTTCCAGAGTATCCAACAGAGCATAAGTCAGTTTGTGCTCGGAGGCACAGAGAGTGAAATGAGGTTGACACCAATCGACTGATCAGGGCGAAAATCCACACTGGTGTGTAGATTTGAGGATAAGGATTATGAAGGATGATAGGATACGGGAATTGAATGAGGAAGGGTATCATACATTTTAAATTACTGTCATTATATATATAATATAGCGAAGCTAGTATTACTAATCTCTGTACTCCCACCTATAATATGATTAATAGTAATATAAATAATATCATAATATATAATATATCACATGATTTATCGTTATAGATGAACTACTGATCATACAATAACTGTGTACCTAACATTAAACCTAATCTAAAGACCTACTCATACGTAGATAATAACCGTGTAATATATATATAGCAACTATTAATTATCTATACCTACACGCCTACTAATTATAAATAATAACTATAGGTGTATTATATATTCATAGCAACATAGGTCATAAAACCACAATAATAAATGAAAACAGCCTATTGGCTAAACTTGGAAAATAAAACATAAGCTGATCTCAATATTTACTAATGTTTCAGGCATTATTACTCAAGAAATTCTTTCACAATAATAAAACCAGTATCTAAAAATTCTGTTTGAAGAGATTTTATATAAAAAGAAAAAAAATTAAAATAATTTACTCAATCTTTTGTAAAAATATAGTATAATTAATATGTACGTTATTAAATGGCATCAGGCGATCGGTATTGATTGAAGCTTATTATGATTATATATTGTCCAATATTAGTATTACTAATCTATTACATATGTAGGTAGTTATTATATATTAATATTTATTATATATATTATTATATATATATTATAAATATCACTCCTATATGTAGACTCACCCTGTATATATTAATATATATAATAATAATAATTATATATATTTATAATATATTATAGTATTTAATTATATATAATTTTAATAATAATATAATATAAATTATGTATAAATTATAATATTTAGTATTATATATAATATTATAAATTATTAATAATAATTATATTATAATTAAATTATATATATACACTTATATTATATATTATATATATAATTTAATTCATATTATATATCATTATATTATATATATAAATTATATTATGTATATATATACTTTATTTAATTTAATATATATATATATCCTTATTTTGTCCACTCTCAGTGAAGAGACCTTCTACATGCCCAATGCACTGGTGACTGAGTATAGATATAATAATAATATATTATAATATATATATATAATATATAATATATAATTATACATAATAAAGATATAAATAAATAATGATAATATAATAAATATCTATATAATAAATTAATAATTATAATTTTTTATATAAAGGTCAAATATATTAAGTGAGAAGAAAACTTCAAATATGGTATATATATATTGTATAATATATTATCAGAATAACAAATATAAAATACATGAGGTCTCAATAGAAGGTACATAAAGCTCGAAATCTTCTATATATAATTATATACTATAATATATATATTATTATATATATATATATAATATACAGATCCATATATATATAATAAATATAATATATATAGTATATATATATATATAATATATATAAAAACACACGATAACTATATATATATAGATATAGATAAGATAGGATTAGATAGATTAGATAGATAGATAGATAGAATATGATAATTGGATAGATAGATAAGATAGATAGATAAGATAGATAGATAGATAGATAGATAGATAGATAGATAGATAGATAGATAGATAGATAGGATAGATAGATAGATAGATAAGATTAAATATCAATAAGATAGATAGATAGATAGACAGATAGATAGATTAGATAGAGATAGATAGATAGTAGATAGATAGATAGATATGAATAGATAGATAGATAGATATAGATATAGAATAATATATATATAAGGTTAATAGATATATTATATCATTATTAGTATATATATTTAATATATTAATATATATAATATATATAAATATAATATAATATAATATAAATATTATAATATATATAATAATATATGGAGGTTTTATAATAATATGATAATATATATAAAGGTGGGCGTTATAAATAGCCGGTGTTAATCCACGGTTAATATAACTGGCTAATTTTTCAGGTTAACTTTTAACGGCTTTCGTTAATTGCGACACACAGACCAATAATCAGACTATTATACGAGTTTACATTTGTAAATTAAAAAACGTTAACGAGTTACAACATTTTCCCCTACATTCCGTAAGCCGCTCTCAACAAAATTAAATTTACGAGTTTATTATAAATATTTCTATATGAAGATTTTAAATATAGATTTAGATTCGTATTTTCGTATACAGATAAAATCTTTAAATTTTTCCAAAATTAAAAAATTTACTAAACGCTCATCTCAATGGCTCAAAATGTGCTTCATTTTAAATTCGTGAATACTGTGTGACTCTATCTCCAGGTTGCAGGATTTTAAGTAATTGTATAACATTGGTTTAATATCTTATGCTCGTATATCCCATTTATTATGTGGTTACGTTGATATAGAAAGTTAAAAGATAGTGTCGTAGTCGTGTGGAGCAGTGACGTATGAGCTGACTTATAAGTCTACACATTAGTCATGTGCGTGTTAGAGAGTATCAGTTACTTAGATTCGTTAGAGGCTTCTTTTCGAACATAGAACTAGCTGAAGAGAGAGAGATAAGTAAGCGGTCTAGTAAGGCGTTGTCTAAATATAGCTCTCTATAAAAATGAGGTAATGTGCGTTTAACAATAAGTACATAAAGTTTGTATTTCACTAACACACTAAAGTTGTATTAATATATAATATATATATATATATATAATATATATATTATAATTATATTAATATATATAATATTATAAAATATAATATATAATATATATATATATTAATATCTATTACTATTAATATCAGGTAGAAACATATTAGTATTAAATGATATTAAAATATAATATAATATATATATATTATATATTTAACATTATCCTATATATAATATATATTTAATATATATATATCATTATTGAATATATTATATTTTCTCATTTATATAATAAATTTTGAAATATTTTAAAAAAGACATATAATATAGAAAAATATTATATAATGTTAATTCATCATATTTTCCAATACAGATTTTAAAGACTCGGTTTAAATCGCATATAACGTATAACTTCCGTTATACATTATAAATTATACTCAGATATAACGCTTTAATAGTATAACGCCGTTTAAATTTTATTTTCTTTAACTCATTAAAAGGTGAATTTTAACGTGCAGTTTTAAACTTTTCATTAACGGTGCCTCAACCTTATGCTATTAATTATTTATAAATATAATATTAATTATATAAATAATTATGTAATATATAATTATTATAAAAGATAACTTATATTTATTTTTATTTTTATATTAATATATTATAAATAATTAATTAATATTATATATTATAATATATTATAAATTATTATATACTCCTAATAATATATTTATTATAGTATAA
This sequence comes from Trachelipus rathkii, assembly GCA_015478945.1. Lineage (NCBI taxonomy): Eukaryota > Metazoa > Arthropoda > Malacostraca > Isopoda > Trachelipodidae > Trachelipus > Trachelipus rathkii. The sequence goes on from JABUQX010017688.1 coordinate 9,873, forward strand.
TATACTATATATAGAATATATAATCAATATATAATATATTAATATAATAATAATATATAATATAATTTTAACAATATTATATAACATAATATAGCTACTAATATATTATATATACAAAAATATTAATTAATAATATATATATATTATTACCCATATAATATAATTATAGTATTATTTATGTGTTAATTATTTAAAATTTTTTCATTTATATAATATAATTAATAATATATAATATATATTAAAATTATACTAATATTAATAATATATATAAAGTACTATAAAGGTATTTTTATATCATATATACGGCAACTCTGAAACCAGAGAGAGACCCCTGCCTTTATCTAGTTAACCGATCATGACTAGTAGCATAGTAATACGATATAATAGAATAGTATATATATAATATATATACTATATATAATATTATAATATAGTAAGTAATATAATAAATGATATAGTATATATATTCATAATAATATATGAATATATATCTAATATATTTAATATAAGTACTATAATAATTATATATATAGTATATAAATATGATAGAAAATATGGCTAGGTTAAACTTTGTATACAATAACATATCATACTATAAATAATATATTAAATTATATATAATATAGTATTAATATAATTATTTATATATATTAATATATATATAGTTAATTTAATTATATATAAATTAATATATATAAATATATATATAAGTATATATTATTTATATTTAATATGTATAATATTAAAATATATATATATATATATAGTAAAATAAATAAATAAGAAAAATAAAAATAGTATTGCGTAAAATTTGTTTAAGCAATTTGAGTATATGAATATATACATAGGCAATATATCATATATATATATATATATATATATATATATATATATATATTTTATTTATATATAGTTATGGTGGATGATGTTTGCCTTTTAACCAATATAACTGCAATCTGGAAATCAGCCTTTCTCTTTTGTATCTTTTTGAAAAGCTCTACGAATTTATCTTTAAAAAGAGAAAGGCATCATCGCTGCAAATTTTTGCCAATCAATTGAAAAACATATCTGCGAACTTATATGATGCTCGTTCTCTCTTCCAATTGATGCCGTCTCTTCAAATTTGATGCTCGTTCCTGCAACTTGAATATCGTGAAACAGATAACAGACGAATATAGACAACCGGTCTCATAAATATTACTGAATTGGACAGACATTGATACTTAAAATGATAAAAAAAAAACAAACATAAAAGGGTTGCATTATATATATATATATATATATATATATATATATATATATATATATATATATATATATATAATTATAATATATATATAATATTATATATAATTATATATATGTATATAAATATAATAATATATAAACTGAAAGAAATATATAGATATATATATATATATATATATATATATAATGTAAATGTGTGTGCGTGTGTTTGCGTGCGTGCGTGCGCTTGCATGCATACGTTAATTAACAGACAAAAATAAAAATGAAATAAATTCTTTATTACAATTTTCACATTGATATTTTTTGACTTTTATTAAATATATTTTACCTTTCTATTAACTATTTTTATTTCTGCTTTTATTTATTTATTTTTTGTTCTATTTTATATACCAAGAAGAAAAATAAATAAAGGGAAAAAACATTTTATCAGAAATTCAATATGATAATTGAAATTTGATATATTTTTATTTATTTATCATTTAATAGAATACGATGTCATAATTCCGATATTGATTATTATTATTATTATTATTATTAGTTATTATTATTATTATTATTATATTATATTATTATTATTCATTATTATTATTTATTATTATTATTATTATTATATCTATTATTATTTCTGCTTTGTCGACTTTTTCAAAAATTGCTTCGTTTTGTTCGGAGGAAGGTTGCTAAGGATAGTTTACAATAAAAATTTATAAAATTCCTTAGCATATATATATAATATATATTATTAGTATTATTAAGGTAAATAATGATACTATAATACTATAATATATATATATAAATATATATATATATATATATTATGATTAGTGATAATATATTAATATATAATATAATGCCACCACTCACGGGCAGTTCCCTATTCAACTGGAGCGGATAAAAAAAAATAATAATATAAATTAAATCTTAGGTAAATATTAGTTCAAAAAGTAAAAACAAAAAACAATATGCGATTATAGAGTACACCAAAACCCACACCCAGTTACAAGTTACCTAACGCAATTAACTCCACAGGTGGGCGCAGGGACGTGGGACTATAAAGAGAGGAAGATTGACGGAATACTGCAGGAAAAATAGATGGAGGCAAGGGTTCCACAAAAACAGAGTGGCTGGAAAGAAGAAGACACCACAACGAGTGATCACATTTTGAGCTTCTCCAAGATCTCACCACCAATATTCCGTGTGAGAGTAATTCACCTGTTATGTCCTCACGGAGGGACGACGCTGTAGTGTACCAGGAGGGAGAGCCCTGTAATTCCTCTCGAAGCACCTGCCGTGTGGTTTAATTACCTATTGAAAAGAGGATAGGGCGCCAATGTCACGTTGCATAGAAAGAGAGTCAAGGTAACAAAAGTATGTGCAGTTTATAAGTCCTCTTTTAGTCTTAGCCTCAACTCTATCCACAAGGAGGGTGGAACCGGCATCCACAGCCCAAGTGTTGAGAACAGTATTTCAGTACTCAGTGGTAATGAAGACCTTTTTATATAACTGGAGAGTATCTAGAGCAAGAAGAAAGAAAAAATTCAAATTCATATTGACAGAGATTAACCCAGTTTCTTAGAGGCCATTTTAAGCAACCGATGGATATGAGGTCTCGCAAGGACAAGATCCCCTATTTAATGTTTGAGGTGTCCATAGGAAATGATTTATTTTTGTGTTTAGCAGGTGAGACATTTAGAGCCATTCGAAGGGAGACAGGAAAGTTGGGAGGTGTTTTAGAGAGGGAGATATGAAGAAGGTTAAGTTTTAAGAGTTAACATTTCACAGATTTTTGCGGTTACCCAGCTGAAAAATCCCGATCAGGTCGACAAGAATTGAATCGGAAAGGCCTTAGCACAGAGAGGTAACTCTAGGATTACAAACGGTGAGCCAGTATTTTGAAAAATTGGAGTTGAGTCGATCGGGGCTATAATGACAGTGAACAGTATATGTTGAAGAAGCCTACACTTTTCCTAAGAACCGATCGTTGCAATTGAAAAGTAGGAATAAAGTAGGAGATGTTAAAAACACAACCTTGAGAAACACCACAATTAATTTGAAAGCGAGGAGAAGGGTCTGCACCATCAACAAGGCTGAAATGGAACGATGACGTTGAAAGGAAAACGTAGGACAAGAGTATAAGCATATAATGCGAAAGAAGTGGAAAATACAATAAGGAACCTGTAAGCTTAGTAGTTATGTAGCGACGCCATGCCAAACTTCAAAAAAAGTGTGCGTTAGATTATGTCAGAGGGCGCTTATCACACAAGACTCCCCATAGTCCCTAAGGGCACAAGACCATAGATCAGGAAGATGGAAAAGAATGTCACCAGTTGACTCGAACGTCAAAAGCCATACTTATGCGATCGAAAGAGGAATGAGATAATTCGTGCATTTGGGGTAGCGAGAAGTTAAGGAGAGATTTCAGAATTTTAGACAGAATACAAGTTACCAAGCAAAAAATACGCTGTTCGCCTAGTTAGAAGGATTCAGAAGCGACTACTTTTTTATGGGGAAATTGGCTGAATAACTGAATAAAAAGCCGCTTTCGAGCACTGAGGCAAAAAGTATCTGGTATTAAGGTCAATTAGAGAGTAGGAGCTTTTGAACATGAGACATGGTTGCCAATTTCATGAAGTACACTCCTTCAAAATCTATCGAGGAGGGAAATGCCATCTGCGACCCACGGCCTTCCGGAACGGTTCATAGATCTCAGGATTCTATGCCGTACCCGATCATGAGTAATGATAGGTAAGATGGCATCGCAGAAAAAGAAGGAGATGAAGGGAGAGAAGAAGGGGAAGGAGCCGAAAACGTTCAGTGGTGGAATTAATATGAAAAAAGAAAAAGTACCAAAGAGATTTAGCCTTTTCAGATGTGTCTTCCTTATCAAAAGTATTAGCCAACAACCGTCTCATGAAAGGATAATCCGCAGGGGACAAAGGCAGATTTACAGAAGTTAACTTGGAAATTGTTTATGAGCTAAAGAGGCCAGAAAATTTTTGTTCAGACAGTTGTAAGAAACGCTGACCAATCGAAAAATAAATATCCCTTGATATCGATTCCGAGTTATAACCCGAAAAATTCAGATTAGAGGATAGGAGAGCGAGAAGTTTTCTCCACGCCCTATACGCAATGTCACGCTCCTGGAGATGACACGAGAACAAGAGCCATCGAACATTGGATCATTTGAGCGAGGGAAATTTATTTGTAGTGGAATGTATGAAATGAAACCTGCTCATTCCCTGTCTTGCGATAAACGTCCACTACTCTTTTCTCAGCGAGACATCAGGAGGCGTTCTCTGGATACAAAACCCATGACTTTATATCCAAACGATATTTGCGTAAGAAAGCGGACCACAGTTGAATCCCACATTAGCCCGATCTAAAGATGACAGAAAGTTACGCTTTTAGGTGCCAGAAGGTGGAGCTGCTGGAATTTAAAGTGTTGTATTTTAGAAATTCTACAAGGAATGTGTTCGAGAATTACCATTAAGGGAGGAAAATGATTATATGCTGTAATGAGAAGGAGAGAAGTGAAGCATAAATCATAGAGTGTTCAAGAATTGGTTAGGACGATGCTGGATTTATTGCCGTGTGTGTAGCGATTACTTAATCAAATGTTCCAATACGTTGAGAATACTGAATGTTTTGCTCTTTCCCACCTGAATCAGTATGAGAGGACCCAACCACTTCAAATAGTTGTGGTGTACCGGTTGAAGCTTTCCTCTACCCAGTTAGAAGACAAATTCGGCAGTTAGATGGGAAGAAGTAAACCAGTTTTCGTGAGAAGCAAGATATTTTCAAAAAGAACCGGAAAATTTCTTCCATGTAGAAGAGCAATAGCACAAACCACAATTATAGTATATATGGTGTTTTAAAGTGATACTGAATCCCAAAAAAAGATTGGATAAGAGACTAAAGTACCTAAGGTACCTATTCATGATAATTAATTATATATATATATATATATATACCATCTAATAAAATAAATATTATATATATATAATTAATATATTATAATATTATATATATATATTAGTATAAATATATAGTATGATATATATATAGTATGATATATCTTAATATTTATAATATATATATATCAATATATAACTACTTTACATCTCCATATAATATTATATACTAGTAATAATATATATATATATATATATCATATATAATATATAATATATATATAGTATATATATATATATATAAATGAATAGTATATCCCATTATAAATACCTTATACTAGTGAAGATTACCTATAAATATCTAAGGATTAATATATAATATATAATTATATATATATTGATTTCTAGGGAATCTGATCCGATTGATAAAGGCGAAACCACTGGCAACAAAATAATCCTATAATGTTGTCATCATTTAATATATAGATGGTTCGTCGTGTTTCCTCAACTTTATTCTAACGTTTCGGATTATTATATACTAATCCATCCTCAGTAGACTAAAAGTAATAATTTATAAACTAAGCTTTTAAAATTAAATAAGTATAACGTTAAACAATAACTATATGAAAAATAATCTAGAAATAAAATGAAAGATATAAAAATAATAATATAAAATAAAAAATAAATAAGAATAAAAATAAATGAAAAACCTACAAATATAAAATAAATAATCATTTAGTAGTATAGTATATTCAGCTGCAAATAGCAAATCAAAAAAATACCCAACCATAATAATAAAAGGCTCATATACTAAAAAATAAAATAATGAATTAAGGAAAAACCGGAATAAAAATAAAAAAAAAAATGAAAAAAAATTAAAAACCCAATATATTAATAATATAAAATAAAATTAAATATATAATAATAATAATGGAAATTAATTTAATAATAATAATAAATAATTAATAATAATAATAAATTAATAATAATAATAAATTAATAAATCAATCACATAATAATAATAATAATAATTAATAATTAATAATAACGAAAAATAAACAAAGTCACATTTAATAATATAAGTAATAACAAATGTATCCCACCAAAACACTTCCAAACAAAGGCGAAAAGAAAGCAAGACGGTATTTCCAGAAATTTATAACAAGTAAGAAGGGTTAAACTAGTTAACGAGGTAGTTTGGTTGTTACATCAAAATCGTGTGTAGTTGGGCAGAGCTTGAAGTAAGATATTTAGGGGGGAACGAAGACTGTGTATAAATAAAGATTCTATGATGCGACCTTCTTTTATGGATTTAAAGGGTTTCAAAATTGAGAAATTATTGTCTAAGATGGGATGATCATGCTGGAACGCATGGTCCCGGTTATTATTATATATTATAATGTTAAATGCAAGTTGATTTTTTCGCTTATTTTATATATTATTATTATTATTAATTATTATTATTATAATATTATAATTATCTAAATTGAAAAATAAGGATAGGATTAGTGAGTATTAAAAATAAGATTCTTAGAAATGGTTAATTGAATTAATTTAATTAGTAGTAGTTAAAAAGGTTATCATTATTATATTATTATTATTATTATTATTATTCTATAAAGCTTATTACCTTATTATTATTATTCATTATTACTTTATCTTTATTGGATTATTATTGTTATTGTTATTGTTTGATGTTATTATTATCTATTTATTATTATTATAATATATATTATTATTTATCTATTATTTAAATTTTTTTTTATTCCGGTTTTCACATTCAGTTTTTATTTTTTAGTATACCTTATAATTGTTATTATTTTTTTATTTGCTATTTCTTAGTCATTAGTATGCATTTTTCATGATTTTTATTTTTATTTTTATTTTTATTTTTTATTTTTTATTTTTTATTTTTCATTTTTTTTTTATTCTTTATTTTTTTTTTTTATATTACTTTTTTTTTTTTTTTTTTTTTTTTTTTTTTTTACATTTTTTTTTAATAGTCTTTAAATTTATTTTATCACCTATGTAATTTTAATCTTTGTTGTTTAATTTTACTTTTAGTCTACTTGAGGGATGGATTGGGTATATGTCGCAGTTGTACTTTGGAAGGATTCCCACGGGACCATGTAACAATTATTCCTCCGAGTAAACCAATACTCCTAAAAACAATAACCACATAATACCCAAACCCAATGATACAATATCTGTTCTTGGAACAATAGCGGATCTTTGCTTACAAAACGGAGAGACCGTTAAGAAATGTAAGATGTTGGTCAAAACCGAAACAAATCACTCTGTCAAGTAACGAGGAAAGTCTCCTAAACTTTCTTGAAACAAGAGGATGTCGCGGTTAAAGAAAGTATCGAATTTACTGTAAATTTCAATCTTTGGGAAACCAGAATTCGTAACGGATTTTTCGGGATCTTTAACTGCCGGAAGGAGGGCGTATTTTTCTCATGGATTGGAAGGCCAGGGGTGGTCTTCCACCGAACGGAGGGAGATGGCCAGTGGGTACTCGCTGATAAGACCCGCCCACACGGAAAGGACATTATCCAGTTACGATACCCAGGGGCTATTGGGACCCGCCCATAGGGAGGGGTTTCCCCACAGGGTAAAAATGTGACTTGGGTTTAACAGGCAGTTGTTCAGATTTCCTCTACGAGGAAAGTGTGATTCCTTTCTTTTTAGTGTTGAACTTTGTTCCTGAATTCACGCCGAGTGAAATGTGATTCTAGGTACTGGCTCAAGTCACGAACTCCGATATATTTGTACTGAAAATATAAGTGACTTTAGATCCACTACTTTATATATAATGTATATAAATTACTTTAAATTTAGAATCATTAAGCTTAAATTGTAGTGTCGATATTCGTCATTCGGTCAATTATTTAAATTGGGAGGATTCCGAAATTGCTTTTCAATGATGATAACTTGGTGTTTATGTAAATATTTGCTTATCTCTTGATTTCGTGAACAGAGTGATGAATTGCGATTATGCTTATTGAACTGTATATACTTTGGTTTAAGATTAAAGCAAATACCCGATTTTATTTCCGTTTTCGAAATGAAATTTAAATCTACGGGTTCTACCTCTCCACTTTCCAACTCAAGGATCGGGAAGATTTCAATTTAACACGCTACTTGTACATAGTTTGCCTAATATTAGGATCTTACCCGGTATTCATGCATGCTAACGTAATTTAAGTCTCGTTGTTCGTTTGCCTCGTCGCATTTTTTTTTGCGGCGCTCCCACCTTTCTTGCTTGTAGGCGAGGAGAGAGAGAGAAGGTGAATGAACGGATCAGCAGGTTTGTACATTTGAGTATAACGAAGACTAAGGAGGGTGAGTGTTAAATTCCTTTTTTTTATTATTTGTTTTACTGCGAAGAGAAGTTACTCCTACTCGAAACAATTGAGTCGACAGTTACTGTCATCCCGGAGGAGCTTAACTTAGATTATTATTAAGAGAGTGCGAGAGTGGTTGTTGGATGAGTGAGACTCGATCGGCTCTGCAACTTGCAACAGGGAGTCGAGTCTGAACACCCCCTTTAACGTAAAATCACTCACACCCCCTCTTACTATCCATCCTGTAGAACTATCGTGATACTAACATCTTGAAGTTGCAAACACCTAGCCATTAACAATCTTATTTCGACTTCTTTAACCCCCTTTCTCATTTACCTTCTATGGCATGCATTCTTCGACTATCTTCTACCTATGATCAGGGACTCTGCAACACAGCAGGTCTACGAGATGTTGCATTCCGTCTCGTAGGGCAATTGGTGGCTTTCTCGATTCCCTTCAGGAATCTCTGTGACCTCTTCTCTTTCTAACAGGGTGAAAAACAAAAAAAAAGGGGTTTGATTGATTGGTCTCTCTCCAATCGTTCATGCCTCTTGTCATGTACTAGCGTCTCCCCCTTTGCTCTTGTCATGTGAACTAAAGCGTCTCCCCTACATATATATCTATAATTTACGTTTGTTCCACATCACTAATAAGTACTCAACAATAAACACCTTTTGGCCAAACAACCTCTCCTTCTATCTCCTTATATCCTATTACGATAAACACAGTTCTTATTAAATCTCTAGTGGTGGGAATCCTATATCCGTGAAATTATTGCAATCTTTCGAGATTGCACCTATGAGCTATCGAAGTAAAGGTCTTCACGGAAAATAATAGGACAGAATTATAATAATCCGAAACGTTTAGTATATAAAGTTGTGAAACGCACTGATCTTTATTAATATCACCCATTTATGGAGTTTGGTTGGCAGTGTTCGCCTAAAAGCACAATAAATATATATTATGCTTTAATTCTTGTATAAAAAATATTATAATATATATATAATATATATATATATTATATATATAAAGTATAATAATTATATATATATATATATATATATATATATATATATATGGTACTAATTATTAGATATATATCATTTTAATTATAATTTATAATTATAAAATATATAATAAAATATATTAAAAGTTAACATTGTAATAATTTCTTCCGACAATGTCAATTCGTTCATTCATTCATAAATTTGATTCAGAATAAGAAATTACAATTTAATATTTAATAATATAAGATAGACATAGTTTATATTACAAACCACAATATTTATACAAATTTTTCCATAAACCAATAAATTATATTCAATAGAAAATAATTTCCATGTATTTGAAATGGGGCTATTAATTGTAACACTGTTGTGTCCTTTGTGCATCAATTACAATATCTAATACAACATAATAATAATAATAATAATAATAATAATAATAATAATAATAATAATAATAATAATAATAATAATAATAATAATAATAATAATAATAATAATAACAAATAAAGAATAATTTAATTATTAAAATAAATAAAATATAATGATGAATAATAATGATAATGGAATAATGATAATGATAATAATGAATAATAATAATAATAATAATAATAATAATAATAATAATAATAATAATAATAATAATAATAATAATGATTGTTACAATTACATATTTTAATAATAATTATTATTATTATTATTATTATTATTATTATTATTATTATTATTATTATTATTATTATTATTATTATTATTATTATTATTATTATTAATTATTTTTTAATAAATAATATTAGATGTAATGGTAATAGTCTGAAAGTTTTATTTACAAAAATTTTATTATTCACCTACTTATTTATTTTAGTCATGTCATTCTAGGTCAAAATATTTTGACGTTTAACTCACAAACTGTGTCTAAATTTTTATTTTCTACTATATTTTAGTACACTATATATATAATATGATATATATAAAAAAAACACACAAAAAAAAAATATATATATATATATATATATATACTTTTTTACCCATGAGTGGTGTTCAATTTTTTTTTAAATAAATGTTGATAAAAGAAAAATTCAAAGTCTATTGGGAAGGTTTTTTATGGTTAAAAATATAAAAATCCATTTTTGTAGCGTCATAAATGGCAAAAAGTTCATATTTTCAGATTTCTCACAAGAGGAACATCAAAAATGTCATAACACAAATAGAAAATATTACTTTCAGCTTTAAGAGTGAGTGCGAACAGCTTTATGACATACTGTTATATTATGTACGAATCTCATGTTGTAAATAACTGATTTGACTCTTGATAATGGGGTTAGGATTCTAAAAGTATTTCTGCGTAATATATGTACTGTATTTGTGATTGTATGTTGCGTATGTATATATATGTATGCGTGTATTTACATGAGCTTGTATGAGTGTATGCAGATATCTATTTGTGTGTTTTTGTGTTTATGATAAAAACTTTTTATATTTTTTAAATATTTATTTAATTTAGCCTATATATATATATATATATATATATATATTAATATATATTATACATAATATAATATATATATATATATATCATATATATATATATATATATATAATATAGTGATATATTATATTATATATTATATATATTAAATATATATATATCATATATAATTTAAATTATATTATATTTATACCTCATAACCTATATATTATTATTAATATTAATATATATAATAATAATATATATATAGTATTAATATATATATATAGTAATAATCATATAAAATATATAATATATATATATAGAAGAATAATATATATATAAATAATACCTATATAATATTATAATATAAATAAATGTATATATATATATACCCATATATAAATACAATGAGGTTATATATATATATTATACTATTTAATGTAAATATATATATATATAATATAAATTATATATATATATATATATATAATAATCCCACACATGCAATAATATAAGGTGATTTCGTCTTGATAAATTATCAAAATTGGTATTTGTAGCCACTAATTAGATTATATATATCATCTAAATCATTATATTTTTCCGATAATCGATTTTTCCATACTTTTCTCCTCATATTTTGACTCATTTACTTTATTTTGGTTTCGGTTTAGGACGCTGCTAGTTGAGGTTATGACTAAGTTTTAATAAGCTATACGGAGTGTAAAATTTAAGGTCCATACTTAACATAATCTTATTAAAACCTAATGAGCGGAGCAGGGACGTACATATAAACGTAACCTAAATACATTTGGGCAACGTTTTTCTCGTCATTTTGCATGGGGAGGAAAAATTATTAAAAAATCGGTTGTCGTAAACAATATCGATTTTTTCCATTCGGGGAAAATCTATACAACTATCAGTTAATTATATTTTTCCATCCCAACGCTATGACACCTTTCTTTTACTTAAAAGCAATACTAAAATGGATATTTTATTAAAATTATTATTATTGATTATTGATTATTAAATTATTATTATTATTCCATTAATTAATTATTATTTATTTATTTATTAATATTTATTATTATATTATTATTATTATTATTATTATATATTATTAGACCATTAATTAATTATAAAATTCAAAGCCTTAAAAGGAACAATATTCAAAAATTTTCATTTTAGGAAACATTTTATTTAGAAGCTAAACAAGTGTTTCTAAAGATGTTTTTATTCAACTTATAAATTTTGGATCATTTTTAGAATAGGAACCCACGAATTTTTTTTCCAAATACGAAAGTCTATTTTGTAAGAAAAGGTTCATTATACATTCTTAGAGGAGTTAAACACCTTAAACACTAGGGCTGGTTAGAATTAAGATTTATTTTGATGCTTAAAGCACAAAGCTTGATGAGCCGGTGCCGGGGCTGGTGACGGGGCCGGGGCCGGAGAGGCCGGGGCCGTGGCCGTACCTGCCGTGTACCGATAGTCGGTGCACATGACCCAAAATAACATGGCTGTGGAGTCAAAAACAGGAGATTGAAAAAAAAATTATTTGTAACGAAATATTTTAATTTGAAGTTGCAGTGGAAATAAAGAGGGTTGGAGTTTCCGAGAACCGAAGTCGGAGTCGGAGTGGGAGACAGATCCCGGAGTCGGAGCCGGAAACGGAGCCTGACCTAGCCTGAGCCTGATCTGATAAAATAATTTTAATCTTTTTCTCCAACCCTTTGCGGAATAAAACAACAATTCAAGGATACTCCATTTTTACTATTCCTGAATCATAGAAATGATATACCCAATTTATTATTTTCTTTTTTGTAAATATGCAATAATGCAGCTATAAAGGGACTCTCTATGAATTTATATATATATAAATTAGTATAAGTCTTTATATATATATATTATATATTATATTTCTCTTAATATTGTAGTACCGTCAGTTGATTGAGACATTAGAAGATGGTAGCTCTAGTTTTATAAGAGAAAAAGTAAATTATATTATATATATAATATATATATAAAATACCTACCTTAGCCTATATATATATTTTATAATTATATATAATATATATAAACCCGTCCTGTTGAGGTCCTCATGACAAAGTGGAAAAATATTTGGTTAAAATTTTTCAACTCTCCAAAATATATATATATATAGTATTGATAACCTGGATATATATATATAATATATATATAATATATATTATATATAAATATATAATACTTATATAATTATATATATAATATAATATATATATAGGTAATATATATATTTATAAAATATTTTTTATTATAAATATTAAATTCAAAGAGGCCTTAAGAATAGGAAGCATTTGAGTAAACTTTTTTTTAAAGAAAATTTTTATCATTTTATATGGTTCTTCAAAATTTGTAGTAGAGAACATAAGCTCTCATCCCAGTCCAGACCCTTCTCTCTTAGACGTGATGTTATGGAAGGACTCAGTCATTTTCATACATTCACGTCTAAATAGAGCGGTACCCGCGACTTGTGCACAATGAAAGCTTACGTTCTTATAAAATTTTGAAGACCTAGGTGTAAATGATAAAAATAATTTAAAAAAAGTATTAGATCTTTATTCCTTAAGGCCTCTTTGAATTATCTACAAAACCTAGCGATTACAATATTAGGTTACGTTAATTTAGGTTAAGTTTGCTTAGTTTTAGGCTAGGTTGGTTAACGGCCAAACACTTAATGTATTTCTCACCCTAAAATTATTTAAAAATAACGATACATTATATATTATTGATTTCGCTATTATTGATTTCAACTGAGCTTATTAAATAGCCATATATATATTAGAGATGTATGTGACATCGCAAATCCGCATCCGCAGACACACGCCATTAAAATTTAAAAATTACGCAGATAAATATGAAAAACAAAATCTCTAGGAAACATCCGTATACGCATCCGCATCCGCATTCCCACTTCAACGACATTCGCATTCGCAATTTACGATTTTGAAATATCCGCATCCTCAGCATCTTTTTGTCATGACCGGATCGCGGCATATTCTATATATATATAATATAATATATCCATAATACTATATATATATTAATATATATATATATATATATATATATATTATATATATATATATATAGGTAATATATATATATAAATCAGTATGAGTATATATATATATATAATATATTTCTGCAGTTTCCATATACTTCAATAAATAGTTTTATTTATTGTTATCATTGATATTTATTTCTAATTGAGAAAGACTTGTTTTGTTTTTAGCTTTGAAAAATATCATTATTAATTAACTAAAAAGCAATTAAAAATGAAACAATTATTGTAGTTTTATCGTATTCGTGTTACAACGAAAGTAATATAGAGACTCCCTCTGCGGGGAGAAGGCAGAAAAAACCTTTTATTTTAAAGCATAATTTACACTCATATAATTTTGAGTATTAGAAATTATGACTTTAAAGTTAAGGATATATTTTGTTAAGCCACTCTTCTGATGGGTAGAGGTTGCCGGGGTAAAGTGGATGGTGGTAATGCAAGCGAGTTGGGTTCTTCGTCCCGCATCTGAAACTTTCAACTTCATTGAAAGGTCAAAACACCTATGAATATAATTAAAATATTATTATATATTATTTTGAAAGAAAATCTATTACAATCAATATATTTTATTATTTTATTAATGTACTATTTACTTTATCATAAATATAAATAAATTAATAATTTATGAAATAATATCTATATATATTATTATAAACATATAAAATAATATATATATATATGAGATATATATATATATAATTATATATATATATATATATATATAATGCTGTATAATATAGTTAATTTAATATCACTTATATTATAAATATATGGAGATATTATATATATATATATATTATATATATATATATTATAATCATTTTGTCGCTGACATCCGCTCCGCGCGGATGTAAGATATTAACATTCCGCATCCGCGCAATTGTCTAAAAAAAATCTGACTCCGCATCTTTCACTCGGATGTCAGAGAAATTTGACATGCCGGTACTCACCGTAACCTCATATTATTATAGGGGTATATATAGTGATAATCTATAGTACCTAGCTACCTATATATCATACTATATAATATATATATATAATAGGAGTATATATATATATATATAATATATAAGTATGTATATATATATATATATATATATCCCAGATTATGAACACCCTGTAAAATCTATGGATAAAAATTATGACATTGAATTAAGAATTCCAGATTTATACAATGATGACTCCGTTTATAGGGGAAAATTTTCGATAAAGAAAACAACGA
Organism: Trachelipus rathkii; assembly: GCA_015478945.1. Classification (NCBI taxonomy): domain Eukaryota; kingdom Metazoa; phylum Arthropoda; class Malacostraca; order Isopoda; family Trachelipodidae; genus Trachelipus; species Trachelipus rathkii. The sequence continues at coordinate 25,176 of JABUQX010017688.1, forward strand.
TATTTCGGAGTATTTGTCTATGTATTTGTGGGACAAATTCTATATATTAACATTATTATGTATAAATGGATACCAGATAAATATCTATGAATTTTAATATTTTTGTAATTATTGCTGTTAAATTTTTATTGTATTAAAATATTAAAAATATTTCTAAAGCAATTTTGACATTTTATAAGAAATGTAATAATTATTATATTAATATTATATATTTTTACGCATTAATATTTATTAATTATTATTATTATTTATTATTATTATTATTATTATATTATTATTTAATATGAATTGGATTTTTTTTTTCTAAGTCTATTTTATTTTTTATTCTTTTGTTTAGTTTTCGATGTATTATCCTATAATATATATATATGGAGTTATTTTCTTTCCATTATATCTAAACCAAACTGCAACACCACGGAACGGCGCGAGCAAAGCCGAAGCGGGGCAATCCCGCTTGAGCGGGGGAACAGTGGGGAAAGATGAATATAGAGAGGGGGGGCCGAATGCCCCACCCCACAGCCAATTAAAATAAGAATTATACCAATTAACATAACGCATTCACTATCACCAATTATTATTATCATTTGCCGTCTCTTACAAAACTTATCACGTACATTCACAAAATTTAATATTGAGAAGTATAATAGCCTAGGCTTAGCGGTCATTCTTAATATATAGGGTTCTATATGCGGGTTGTTGAAACACAAAAAAATAATTATATCAATTTCTTTTTTTATCTTTAATTTTGTTAATATTTATATAATTAATTACTCATTCAATTAATTCCAGCATTTAACTAATGTAGTTACCCTTAAAACATAAAAATTATTTTACATTTTTCTTTATCTTCGTTCCTTGAGTCAAACCTCTTTATAAATAGATATATTATTATAATATATAATATATATAACTATAATTATATATAAATTTATTATATTATATAAATAATATATAGGTGATATATTATATATTTATTTATATATATATTACTATATATATATATATATTATATATATATATTAATATATATATATATATATATATATAGTAGTGAAATATATTAAAGGTTATCACTAATATATATATATATTAAAGCTTATAAAGTTTGAACGTAATATTGCAACATTAATGCTACAATGAATTTTTTGTTAGGAATGTGAAACTAATGATCCGATGAGAATTATTTCTTTTCCCTCCCACCGTTTCCTAACTCCTCCCTCATATCTCAATCTAACCCCCATCACTCCACCAGCTCTTTTTCCAAAGATTTTACCTCGAAAAGGAAAAAGTATTTTCGAGAAAAAAAGAGAATTTCCTAAAACTTTTTTAATCTGTTAGTCCTTTGAAAAAACGGATATAAAAATATTACTTTCGTGGAAACCTATTTTGATTCATCTTCATGAAGGGTTTTCACGGGATTTTCCTCCATAGATCGCTAATGATTAATAAATTTTCATTCTGAAACTCTGTGCGCGCAGACACATGTAACACACACACCACACACTGCACACGTATATAATATAAAATTATTATAGGTAATATATTATAATATATATAAAATATTATAGGCAAAATAGTATATAATAGAATATATATATATATATTATATTATATATATATAACGGATAATTTATATAATATAATATATATAATATATATATATATATAAATTATAATAGCCTGATATATATATATAATAGTGATATATATATAACATAGTGAGAGACTTTTCTGTATTACACGTATATAAAACACCAATTATATTTTTAAGACGGGAATAAGAAGGAAAATGGAGAAATAAAAAGGAAAAGAAAGAGAATTTCAAGCCAATTATGTATTAGACGAATAATATATTATATATATCATTATAGTTATATGTATATCTATATATAGTATATTATTATATATATATACTCAGTAGTAAATATATAATATGATATATAAATAATATTAGTAAATATATATTATATATATTATTATTATATATATATATCATAATTGCCTCGCATGTGAATGTTAGCTGAACAACACTTATCTTTTTACGAATATAATAAATAAAATAAAAATAAATCAAAATTATGTTACTAATTCCTCTCTCTTCATCTCTTGTAATTTACAACACAAACATCTAGATACACTCTCGATGCGGACTTTCTTCTCTCTCTCTTATCTGCTCTCCTCTCTCTCTCTCGTCTCCTCTCTCTCTCTCTCTCTCTCTCTCTCTCTCTCTTTACGCATATAAAATATATAATCCATATAATAATATATATTTATATATATTATATATAAATAGGTATATAGTATAAATAATATAATAATATACCTATTATAATATTATAATATAATAGTTTGTGAATATATAGTATAATAAAATATATATAATGATAGAATTATTATTCCACTATAAAATATATAATCCTTCTATTTAGTAGTAGTATCATATTATATGGACGTAGCTTAGATTCTTTCTATATGGGTGACCGAATTTATAGAATTTAATTTTTGTGAATTATCTCTTCTCTCTCTCTCTCTCTCTATTCTTCTCTCTCTCTCTCCTCTGCTCTGCTCTCCCATACTCTCTCCCTCTCTCTCTTCTCTCTCTCTCGGGTCTCATCTCTCTCTCCCTCTCTCTCTCCTCCCTCTCATCTCTCCTCTCTCTTCCTCAGTCTGGACAAATTGTAAATTTTGTAATTTTTTTTGGAAAATATGCAACAATTAACTCATAAATTATATATATAATACTATATATATATAATATTATATAATATTATTATAATATAAATAAATAATTTTTTGATCAACAGATAATATTAAATATAATTAATATAAATATATTATAATATATATATATATATATATATATATAACCTATAATATATATACTATAATATTATAATATATATATATATCTATATTGGAAATAAATATTGATTTAAAAATAAAATTTATTCTCAAAAGCTCCATTAACAATTTTTGTGAGACTAACAGTTTGGACATTGTTAAATATATATCAATTTGACAAACGTTGTCGGATGTTTTAAATTAAAAATTTCGTATCTTTCCATTTTCCGAAAAGTCTGACATTCACTACCTATTACTCGCTTAGTATTACTATCATACGTATTTATAATAATATATATATATAATATATATATTATTAAATAGTTATATATCAGCACAGATTAATATTATATTAAAGGTATAATATATAATATATATATTATATATATATATATATATATTATATAATATACATATATAATATATATATATATATATAATATAATTATATATAATATATAGTACAAATTAATATATAATATATTATATATATATAAATATATATATATTATATATAATATATATATATATATTACCTCAAAATATATTAATATTAGCTATTATTATACATATATATTTAATATATTATATTATATTATCAATATATTATATATATATATATAATATATATGAGGTAAATATAATAAATAATTATAATTATGAATAATATAAACGATATATATATATATTTTCCTGTAGATTATCACTTAGGTGAACGGTACTGCGTGTTTACTCTACATCGAAGTAAATACCTGTCTCAGTTACACCAAATAACTTTATAATATAAAACCTTTCTAAGCGTAGTTAATTCTATGTACGGCTCTTTGTTGTTCGATAATTTGGTAATTTACGATATTATATGACCTGTTGTTATATAAACATCTATGGAGTTCCCTTAAATTAAAATAAGGAAATAAATACTTTGGCCAAGCTCGATGACAGAAATTCGCTTTAGGAAAATATCACAATTTTAAAGGAGAAAACTAACAAATTTGAAAACTATTTTCGAAAACAAAAAACTACAACTCTAACGATCAAATTGACACGTAGTCTGAGTATTCTGCTAACAGAAAATATTACTACTTTTATTAATTGTAATCTCATTAAAAATGTAGACCTTGGTTAATTTCTTGGGATGAAGAAAAACCCCCCAAACAAATATGGGAAAATAAAAATCTTTATTAGCCTCTTAGTTTTATCCTAAATACAATAGGCACAAATATGTTATTTTAACGGATTAAGAGAAAACGATAATATTTTTCTAACTACATATTCCAACAATCATTGAAAAGTGCCTTTTTAATATGTTAATGGACATTTTGGAACTTCCAGCCGTGATAACTGATTTAATAAATACCAACGGACTTTAAGTGTCCCGGACCTAAGAATACTCATGTGGGTCTTCTATTGAGATGTTTTAATCCTTATTGGCTTGCTTCTTTAATAAGTCAGCTCCGGAAGCTTCCCTAACACACTAGAACCAGCAAAATCCGGCAAGGCATAAGTTTCATTCCAACGGCCCTGATATCTTTGTTAAATAACAGAAATATCCTGATGGAATCTTTCTCCATGTTCATCACTGGCAGCTCCACAACTAGGAGGAAAAAGTCTAGGTGGGAGTGAAGAATATGAATTTTTAAGGAGAGACATGTTGTATCCGAGTTGATGAATTTTTTCAGAAGCTACTGTATTAAACATTTAACCTATCTCTTTTATTTATCCTCCCTTTTGATACTAACTCCATTTAAAAGAAGCGCTTCCAATTCCTCCTTTTTTTTTCCCCTCCAAAACTCGGTGAAACGCAGGATCCTTTACAAGTTGTCGAATTGTGGCCCAACAAAAATTTTACCTATTCATAATAACTTTGCGATCACTGTAATCTAGTAGAAATTTGTTGTAAGTATCTTAAAATCGGTCGTCTTCCTTCTGGGTTCTATACCTTGATAAGAATTTTTTCATTAAAACTTACACTTTCCAAAATGACAAATGGAACTAGTAAGAATATCTTTTGGGTTCACGAGAGACTTCGCAATGACATTTTTCTCGCAGAGTCAAGATTCTTTCAGGCCAGTATCTGATTTGATGTATATGCTTTACCGATCCCTTACCGCTTGTCCCGACTATACAATGAAATCAGTGAGCGCAGTTATATTATGTGTTTCCCCGTTGTGGCATATTCCTCAAGAGTACAGTGTGTGATGACTTTGTCAGTATGGTCCACAATGATTTATCCAGCCTGGGTTAACCGTATATTTGATTGAGTGCTGAGTAGGTTGTCATGTTTGGCATCATTGTCTCCTTTCACGGTGAATTCTCATTGCCACAAACAGGTAATTGGGAAAAAGAAAGCAGAACGGTATCACGATGTTTAGATAACTTACAGCTTTCGAAACAAGCTGGATGAATATGTCATAAGATATATCATCCATTTCCAGTGTGGAATCATGTTCCAAATTCAGACATTCTATCAAGCCATATACACCGTGCGCAGACAAACAACCAAGTGATTGTTTTTCTCTCCTCTATATAAAGGAAAAAGCAGATCCCTTCTGAAAACCTGTTTTTCCTCTTGATTTTGTTGTTATTAAATTACTTATGAGACCCTGACAATCTCGTGTAGATAGATTCCAATTGCTGTCAGTCTTTGACCTCCTAGAAGTCTGCCTTTTCTTTGAAAGAGTCAGTGAGTCTCGAATTATATCGCTTAATTTCCGCTGACTTCAGTCTGGTGTGGTGTATATACAGAGTTTATCTCAAATTCTGGTCATGGGACCGGTGGAAGGCTTGTTTGGGTATTCTCTTCTTGCCACACTGGCCTTCATACGTGATATGATAATGTTGATGGTAGAGAATAGGAACTTGTCTCGCAAATGGATTATCTAAATGTTGGGAAATAGGATTCGTATATAAGTATAGTACTGTGATACGACGATCGGCGGGTATTCAATTTGACGGCTCTTTGTCTCTTCTGACAATCCTGTCTGGTATAGGTGAAAGTCAAGTCAGAAGTCCAGCAGTCATCCCAGAAATTATGCGAGTTTGTGAGGCCTCCCGCTATACCATCCAGCACATGCAAAAGACGTTACATAGTTTACTATTTTTCACATTCTACAGTAAGCTCCTGTATACAGAACTGAACAAAAGTTTGCAAGACATAGTATGTTGGAACCGCAATGATCTTTATCTCCTTGTCCCCTACCTGATTCATACAAGTAATGCTGATAGGCAGATCTTCACAAGAGGCCTCAGATTGCGTTTTCTGTCGACGAAATTTATGTTTCTAACCACGAGAGATAGGAAAGTAAGTAACAGATAATATAATTTAGTTACTCCATATATGATATTATATTATATTAGTAATAGTCATATATATATATAATGTTATATTATATATAATATAATATCTGTATGTTTATCTTCATATATATTTTAGTAATTAATATATCAAAACTTTATATCACGTAAATTTGACTGATTACCGTAGGCATTTTTGATTATAACAAAAAGTCTTTACACTTCAATAGTAGGCACTCCAAAATAGATTCTTGAAAAGATAATATAAAAGACGTGAAGACTTAAACAGAATATGAGACCGAAGTCACATTGAACAGCATTATGTTTGTAAACCTACAAACATTGCAGAACTGTTCTGTTAAAGGAGAGTGTTGAATAAATTCCCGAAAACATAAAATTTTTGAGTTATGCCGCTCTTGCACCAAATCTCTAAAAAATTGCATGTCACTATATTCTAAGCAAGAGCTAATCAATCTATTTTAGTCGTGCAATTTTTGAATTTCAGTCAGCGGGTAAACATAAGAATCCGCTAATTTTGAGTCCGACAGACAATTTCATTGTTGGGCAGTTGGCTTGTTAATCATTAAAACCGATTCTTTTATGTTCTTCTCTATAGGATTGAGATATATTTTCTATTGAGCATTTTCGAAGTAGAGAGTAGAGATATATTTTTCTGGAGAGCACGTTGTTTTGAATGAGATGGATACAATACTTCTAAAGGTGACTTGACTCTAGAGATCAAATTTATTTACAATATTCTTAAAATTCTTTTTAATAAATATGCTATTGGAATCACTTACTCTTAGATTGATAAGGTTGAATTTGTATGAATTGCCTGCTCTATACTGGGTCAAAAGATATCAAGTGAAAGGAATCCATTGCTTTTATTGCAATCTTTTCATTTCACAGATTTTGACACGCAGAATTCTCATTTGTTCACTATCAGAAAGCAGAAGTTCCGTTGCAACATCCCAAAATGCTTCAACATTTTTCACCGATGTTTGTGCGAAATCTTTCAAAAGAGCTCACATTTTCATAGATTCTTCAACTTATAACCAAATGACTTGTGATTACAGATTTCAAAATATTTGAGTTTATTTGATGAAGCTTCCATGTCTTTATCCATTTCAAGCTCTTCCAAACTTTTCCACCTGAATACAATCTATCGAATTTGAAAATAATATGACTACCATTTGTGACCTATAAATATAGTTTACCAGAACCAGTAGCTTTTACTGATGCTAAATTTTATGTGTTGTATTCCCATGAATTTTGGAAAGCGTAATGCGGAAATACATTGCTACTGAATATTTTGATTGTAGACAGACTGTTAACACTTCTAAAATTTTTATTCAGTATTAGTTCTGCATAAAAACCTTATCACATTATCCGAAATTATTTTAAAATTTCAGAAAGTCAAATTTAAAAATAAACCTTCGTAGTATTTGACCTTAAGGGACAAAAAAATGGTTGCAAGAAGGAGACTAATAATATAATTAGGAATAAAAAAAATTTACGATAGACTCCAAAATTATAACAAATTAATTAATTATTCTTTAATAATAAGAATTACGAGACGCAAGTCCTATTTTTTGATAGTGTCATACACTCACCTACTGGGCAGACTGGCCTTGATATATTATTATATATTATATATATATATATATATATAATTATATATATATATATATATATTAATTTATTTATATATTTATCTATATATATATATATTAATTATATATATTAATAATTATATTTAATATATATACAGTCCATTTATTGTGAACATATAATAAGTTAATACATTTCTTATTTTAAAATTTAAAACCTTATATATACTACGAAACTAAACTAGCTAAACTTAATAAAAAATAGTTTTAATTATTATTATTAAAGATTTATTTATTTTATTATTATTATTATTATTATTATTATTGATTCATTATTATTATTATTATTATTATTAATTATTATTATTATTATTATTTATTATATCATTATCTAACTCTGTAATAATTATTCATACTACTATATATAATAATACATAATAATAATAATAATGAATAATAATGAATTATTCAATATAATAATTAATAATTATCATAATCATGATAATAATAATCAATATAATATTGAAAATAATATATTATAATAATTAATAATTAATAATTATTATTATATTATTATTATATTATTATTTATTATTATTATATTGATTATTATTATTACTTATATTATTCATTATTATTATTTATTATTATTATTATTATTAAATTATTATTATTATTATTACTATTATTATTATTATTTATTATTATCTAAGATGATGATTATGATAATAATATTTATAAGAGTGGGCAAAGTGGTAAAAGCGACTATGTACCGAAGACAAAGGGGTCATGGGGTTCGATCCTCGGTTAGCTATGAAGAGGTTACCAAGATTTAGTTTCCTCATCTAGATATAGGGCAATGCCGTAAGATGAAACTTTTATAATATACTATATATATCTATATATATATATATTATATAGTATATATATACTATTATATATATAAATATATATATATTATTATATTCTATATATATATTATATATAATATATATAATCTTATATATAGCTATACTATATAATGGACATTCCGGTGGGATCTTTCTCCTCTAACTATTTCGTGGGGGGAAATAAAAATAAAGAGGTAAAATGGTTATTTTTTAGTTTTTGTTTGTTCTTTATGCGACAAAATTATACAAATGCCTTGTTTTTTTTTAAACAATGCCAAAGTGAAATAAAATTCATAATATAACATAATATTACATTAAGTTTGAAGTTATGAATTCGTTTAAAGGTAAGAGGTTATGTTGAAGGTTACCGTTAATTTATCAAAGATTCATTACATAACTATGATATTCGTATTATTAGCCTCCTTCCTATTAAACGTTTGAAGCGGACTGGTCAAACTTTATCTTCTTATGCTTATTAGTTAAAAAAAAAAAAAACTTTTAGTGGGAAAAATACAAAGATTTTATTTAATTTAACTATTCGGCCAAAAGATTCTACTGATTACGGCATAATAATAATAATAATAATAATAATAATCATTAATAATAATATATAATAATAATAATAATAATAATAATATAATAATAATAATATAATAATAATATATTAATAAAAATATATAATATAATATTAATAAATAATAATTAATAATAATAATAATAACTAATAATAATAAAATAATAATAATACATAATAATAATAATAATAATAATAACTAATAATCAATAATAATAATAATAATAATAATATTTTTCTTGCATTAAGCATGGAGTTGGCAGGTGATCGCAACAACAGGCATAAAAGAATTGCGGGAAAATTTATATTTATTCTCAGTTTTTATGATAATTAATAATAATAAAAATTAATAATAATAATCAATAATAATAATAATATAATAGATAATAGTATATAATATATAATAATAATATAATAATAATAATAATAACAATAATAATAATATAAATATATATAATAAAATAATATAATAATAATAATAATAATAATAATAATAATAATAATAATAAATAATATAAAATATAATAATAATAATAATACATAATAATAAATATAATAATAATAATAATATCAATATCATATAATATAATAATAATATAAGATGAATAATATATAAACAGAGGGGGAAGAATATATATTGAAATAATAGGAGGAATGGATAAAAAGAACACAACTTACAGATACGAATAGCAACAACAATCACAACAATCAAGCAGCAAAGGCAGAAGAAATCAGATGAAAAAATTAAGCAACAACAATGATAGCAAGCAAAAACCATAAAAAACAAGAAACAAGATTACTAAGCTATTATTGATATGCTCCATAAAAATATAAAAATTATTTTACAATGCATTTATACTATAGATACAATATATATAATATATATATATATTATATATCATATATATATATATATATATAATATTATATATATATCATTACCTTATTTATAATATATATATAGTATATATTATATAATATATATATATATCATATATATAATATATATAATTTAAAATAGAAAATGTGCTCTAAAGTAGGATTGCGAAGAGCATAAATGCGAGGTTATGTGGAATGGTCGGCTCATATTTGGTAGGAGCACTGGACATGCAAATTCCAGTGACGCGGTGGGTAACGCAAAAATGACTGGCGATGGCGGTCCCGGTGCGGTTGTCGAAGCTTCGGTGTTTCCTCAGCCACGCCTGAAATTTTGTCGATTAGATTTGTATTTTCCAGTGGTAACATTATTTAAATTGTTTTTTTTACCTAATTCTTTGCTGATTTTTGATTTAAATTTAGATATATCAAGTGAATAAAAAATTCAATTATATATATTATATAGTATATATATATATATATAATATATATATATAGTATATATCATCTATATATATATATATATAGCTATATATATACTATATATTATATATATATAATACTATATATATATTATATGATATAATATATAATATATATATATATAAATATATATATTTATATACTATATATAGTATTAATATATATTATATTATATACTAATATATAAGTATATATCTATATATATAATTATATATATACTATATTATAATATATATATTATATATATATGATATATATATATATATATATATAGATGTAAACAGAAGCTGATAGCATTGTGTTTACGAAACACCAACAGTTATTAGTAAAGCTTTTAAAAAAGAATAGGGAAAGGTAAAAAGTATGAATGTATATGGGAGAGACAACGTCACTTTACCTATAAGACCAAACCTTACAATTTAACAACAATATTAGGATAAAAATACTTTTTGATCTCTTGGTGTTTAAACCGAATGATTGTTTCTTTTTAATCAAAAAAAGAATAGACCGATTGTTGTTTGCGTTTCTTTTCCCGTAAAACTGTGGAAAGAATTGTTCAGTAGAAAGCCTCTTTTTACTATGACTGAGGGTTCTGCCGATAAAGCCTACAGATATCATATCTTGTTTGGAATTTTTGATTGTTCATTTTTGTTTTAGATGTCATGAAGAGAAAGATGATTGGACGTAAAGTTAATGGGCCGTTTCCCCTTATATGGAATCTTTTCCGTTTTTATGGCCATTTTTAGAGGGAATGAAAAGTAAGAAGAAATTCATATATCACACTGAGGCCTAACTCAACGTTAAGGATATTTAACTAAAAAGTACAACCGAATGAATTAGAATGTAACAAAAAAGAAAAACTTGTGTTGTCTGGGCTTTGAAGCAATTATAAGAAAATTGGTTCTGTGCTAAAATCTCGAACAAAAGTAATCATTCCTTTCTAAGACAGTTGTGCTTTTTGTTACCTTGACATCGTCGTTTTCAACTGATCAATTTGCATTTCAGAGAAAATTACATTAGCTTGCGTTTCCAGAGGCCGACGTGAGTCCTTTCTGCATACCTCGCACACTGAAACGCATCAAAGGTGAAAGAAGAAATTTCCAAATAAGGCCATCATAAGAACAACGGAAGATTTGAGTACTGGAAACGGCCGAGCGCGTCCGATCAGCTGACAATTGTAAACAATAGTTATTAACACTTAATGTATGCTAGTTTTGATGGAAGATGATACGGATATATTACGTATCGCTTTAGATATAAAAGTTAAACTTAAAATAGTTAAAAAACTTGATGGCAAGCCATTTTTCCGACACATGTTTTGTTAAGAAATTTGTTTGTAAACAAAGTTATCCTTCCGCAGCGCCGCAGTTTTATTGAAATTCCCCTGAAATCGAGGATTGTAACAACGGGCGCTTGACTGTGACGTTTACGTGACGTAAGAAGTGCGCAAACGGGCTCGGAAAACGATGCATATGCGCCTGTGTGTGCCAGCCCGGGCTGCAGTCAGGCTTGCGGGAAACGTAAGCTAAATATTTTTTATTACCAGCGCACATATTTTTATCTTTTTTGAACGTTCTGGGCAGACTTAGATGAAGGATATCGAAGAGCACGTAGGCGAAAGTATCAATATAAGTTAGTTGATTAGTTTATCAGTCTTCTAGTAGCTGTTCAAGTGGAGATATGGTTGTCTTTGATAGGTGCATTCATCACAGATCGCATCAAGAGGTTGAAAATATCAGGCAGAGGCATTTTGCTATGTCTGCGGTGAATTTATGAAGACCTCGAACAAAAGAGTACCCAGTGAATACATCTTGCAATATGTGCGAAGCCTAGTAAGGAATATTTTTTGGCATGCCTGTTGGACCAAGACAAGCTTGGTCACCTCATTTTTCACCTGCGACACTTGGCATGAAAGAACTCTCAGAAAGTTAATACATATATAATATTATTTATATATTATTTATATTTATATATATGTATATATTACTTATATATTATTATTATATATATATATAATTATTATATATATAGTATTATATATATATAAATTATAGTATATATATATATATATATATATATATATTATATATATATATATATAATATATATATTATATTATGATATATATAATATGATATACTATATAATATATATAGGTATATATATTAGTATTATATTTTTATATTATATTATATTATTTATTATATATATATTATATTTTATATATATATTAAAATAAATTATATATTTATAATATATATTAGTATTAGGTTTTATATATATATATTATATATATGTTTTGCTTGTCTGATTTGATGCTACTGAGAATCTTACAGTTGAATAGTTTTGAAATTGAGTTAATATATTTTTTAATACAAATGAGTGAAAAGATTATTTAAATTTGTATATTTTTTTCTTTTCTCAGGTTGATACAGAGAAGGAAAATAAGTCATGAAATTTACAATTCCACGATATTTGGAGAGAGCCAACCTGAACACTATATTGCAATAGCTTCTCTTTTGGTGGATCCGTCCTATAGCGTCGTCGGGGCTGGCAAAAAGTTGAATTCCTGCTATCATATTATCCAGACCTTCCGTCATCCATGCCGCAAGTGCCACAGGGCTCTCCTGAGGTCCTGCACTCTATTTTCCTTCTCAAGATTGGGATCGAGGGCGGCATTTTTTCAAGAAGAAAGCAGGCAATTATTTTTAGAAGACGATGGGATACCATTCGATCCTGAATATAGTGTAGGCTGAGGAGGAAAAACCTATATTTTCACCAACTATAGAAGACATCAATGATCTTGATCAGATATCTTTATTTCACAAAGTCCATATGACGGACCTTTTTGACTGTTGGAGACTCAAGAAGGTAGATATTGTGTTACGAGTGAAAGTGTGGGCAATGTCGGAAGTCGAAGAGAAGTACATTCACCACTGTCGTTGTTTTCCGAATCTTTTTTTCTAACGATCAGGTCAAGTATGTGGCTTTGCTTTTTGTGCAATGTGATCATTTGTTTTGTTTTGAGGCACTATGGAAATTGCCTGTTATTCTCGCCTGCCAGTGTGCGCCCTTCTTCATGTGAGTAGCTCATTCGTAGAGTTGCAAGAAGGCTGTGCGTACTTTGATAGACGGGAAAATGCTATGTCCGATATTCGTGTACCCTTGACTCACTCAGTGCAGCTCAATAGAGGACCCAGCAGCGTGAAAGCTATTGCTAAGCGCTCTTGAATATATGTAAAGAAGCACAAGTTGGAGTTATTCGGAGATTTTAATAATGGTGGCTTTCCTGATTGGTCTCAAGTGCTGCTTCATCACAGTTTCTCGGCGTGTTACCTTTGTTTGTCCTCTTGTGGTACAGCAGTATGCCTCCGCAGTAACGACTCCTTTAATTATGGCTGATTTTGGCCTATTGTCGTACCTGGAGTTTCTTTAAGTGTAGGGAGATAACAATTGTGTCAGGTAATTGGAATGCGTTTCTTGTGGTCCCCTTTCTATGAAATAGGTGTTGGGTGTTTCCTTTGTTCCACTACGCATATAAATTTAGTCCTCATGTTGTAAACATTGTTGTCACGAGCTCAAGAAAAGGAGTCTTTCAGGCTTTTCATCTCCCTGGTAAAGTTGTCTTGAGCAATGTCCAAAATCTGTATGTTTCGCCGACTAGTCATAGGTTATAAAAGAATGATCATAGAGGTTACAATGAAATATTTTCCTTGTGAAAAATACCTGACTAGGAAAGAAAGAAGCAAGCTTGATATCAGCCTTGGTTGTTGCAGTAGTTTCGTGAGGCAGCTTTTGTTGTTAGCAGTTCGTGGCTTCCTTGGTAAATGGCAACCAAGGGCCGAAGATTAGGAGGAGCTTTGTGAGTCCTTGGTCAGTGAACCTACACTAAATATGGGTTTTTCAAGTTTGTTGATGATTATTCGTCCGGCTTAGAAGTCCTATTCTCTGTGAGCGACATCTGCTCTGGAAATTTATATTGGAAGAACCTGTGGGCTATCCAACGACCGGCCCGGCCCAAAAGTGCAGGCAAACCGGGGGTTTTTTCTACCGGTGTTTTAACTGTATAATGTGTAGCAGTACTAAATTGAATGAGAGGGTTGAAAGTGCATAACTAATAATAAAGAAAGAACATTGTTAATTAAAAGATAAATTTTGTTTCTCCATCATAATGAAATAACTTACAATTTTTTTATTACCCATTTTCATTTTTTTTTTTGGCTAATCAATTTTTTTTGGTATTTACTATTGATTTCAAATTAAAATTGAGCCCAAATTATAATTTTTCCGAGTTTTTACATAAAAATATTCGAAATTTGATATATCAAACGAACTTCGGAAAAGGAAATAAATAATTATTGTAAATAAGATTAAGTGTATGGGTTGTTGTATTTAAATGAATATTCTTTCAAGTAAGAATCAAGATATTTCGAAGATTCTTTCTTTTGCAAAAGTTTATTATTGTTATATTTGAATAGAGTATAGTTATTTGATTAGTTTGAGTATTGAGGTATTATATTATAGATTTATTTGGTGGTATTATATTTATGTAGTTATTATATGTTGAGTTGTTTCTTGTGTTGTTTTGGTGGTTTAATAGTATATTTCGTGTTTAGTGTGGTGTATATGTGTTAGTATTATAGGGTTTATAGGTTAAGTGGGGGTTTGTGCAGTATTTATTGTTATGGTAGTTTTTAGGGGGGTATTTGTGTAGTATGTGGGTTTGTAGTTAGGTGGTTATGTAGTGAGTGTGTGTGTGTGTAGGTATTTAGTTAGGGGTGTTTTATTATATTGTGTGAGGTGATATAATTGTGTGGTAGTAGTAGGTTGTGATTGTGGTGTGAGTGGTTATTGGTATTGTTTTAGTGTGTATTGTTGTGTAGTTAGTGGTTGGTTGGTATGGTATGGGGTTTTGGTGTTAGAGTATATGGGGGTAGTTTTGTTTGAGTATTTATATAGGTGGTTATTTAGTTTATGTTGTTACCTATGGTTAGTGTAGTAGGTATGTGTTTGGTGTGGGTAAAGTGTAGTGTTGTAGTATTTAGTTGTGTTATTATTTAGGTTAGTGTGAGTATATCTATTATGTGTTTTTTGTGTCTTGTTTTTGGTGTATGTTGTATGGGTTTATTAGTTGTTATTTGTTTTAGTTATTGTATGGGGTTTAGTATGTATGGGTGTTATTTAGGTAATGTGATAACTATATTAGTTGTTAGGTTATAGTGATATGTAGGTAGGGGTTTGTATTGGTTATTGTTAGGTTGGTTGTTTGTGGTGTGTGTGGTTTTTTGTTATAGTTATAATATATTTATATTAGTGTGTATTAGTGGTTTATGGTGATTATTATGGTATTGATTATATAGTTAGTATTTATATGTGGGTTATAGTATGTTATATAATATATATAATATATATACTATTATATATATATATATATATATATATAATATATATCTTATATTTATTATATATAATATATATATATATGTATATATATACTATATATATATATATATATATAAGTATATAATATTATATATATATATATATATATATATATATATATATATATATATATATATATATATATATATAAATATATATATAAATATATTATATATATTTAAAACAACTTATTCTTCTTACCCTTGAACACAATTTTTTCCAATAATTTCCTTTCTGTGTGTAAAATATTTATTTAATTTGAAATTAATTAAATGTATTCCTTTTTTATAAATTAAAATTATTAACTAATTGAAATTATATTTAATTTTCATCCTAAGTTTTTAAGACTTTCAGTGTTTTTTGACTTACATTTCTATTTTTAGCTAACCCCGGCCCGGCCCCGGCCCGGCCCCGGCCCCGGCCCCGGCCACGGCAAAATTTCCCGCCCCGGTACCGTTCCTTACCTGGGGAATATTTAGAGGACCAATGCGGAGCCCCGATTTCACCAGAATATTCGGGACTTTGAATGCCGCTACCAAGGATCACACAACGAAAACATGATTGAAGACTATATTTGGGGGTTGATTTGTGAAAGCAACATACCTTATAAGCGTAAATCCAGAAAACTTCTCACTTCTAAATATTTTGAGGCCTGTGTTGTCTAAACTAAGAATAATTAAATGCTACTTTTTGAGTTATATGTCGTTTTTTCTACTTTGTGTAACCGAGAATGATTATATTTCACTAATTTTTTTATATCGAATCATTTGTAAATTTGTGAAATATCATTATCTTTGTCACCAAATCAGAGTTTGGAGGAAATATTATCCATTTTCCATAACTTTCTAGGTAGAAGAAAATAGGAAATTAAAGTTGTTGCCCAAAGACAAAAAAAAAAAAAAAGTGTTACATAATGATATAATTGAAAATTGTGAAACTATCATAAACTTTTATGCCAGAGAGAGAAAAAAAAATTTACCATCTATTTACTTGACAAACAACTAAAGCAAACAACAGGAGAGAGAGAGAGAGAGAGAGAGAGAGAGAGAGAGAGAGAGAGAGAGAGAGAGAGAGAGAGAGAGAGAGAGAGAGAATTAACCGTCTAATTACTTAACAGACAACCAACAGTAAAAAATAAATAAGAATAAAAAATAATTAAATAAATACAAAATAAATAGAAATAAAAGCAATCAATAAACAGCAGTTTATTCCCAAAGGAGTTTTAGAATTGTTAAAAGTTTGCCAAGTCGAAAATTAAATTTAGATTATCAAATTATTAGTACTAAAATAAAAAGAATCGAAACTGGTTTTCTTGCAAAATATTTTATATAAATATAAGCAACTCAAAGCCTTGTGTGTGTGTGTGTGTGTATGGTGTGTGTGTGTATGTGTGGTGTGTGCGCGCGCCGAGCGCGTTGTACGGGCATAATGTGAGCGCAGCTTCGATATGTGCGTGAGTATGAGACGTGTGTGTGTGTGTTGTGTGTGTATATGTGTAAGTGATGTATGAACCTTGTGCGTTGTGTGTGTGGGTGTGTACGGGTGAGCGCAAGGGTATGTGATATGTGAGCTTTTGTGTGTGTGTGTGTGTTGTGTGTGCGTGTCGTGCGTATATATATATATATTATATATATATATATATATATTATAATATATATATATATATATATAATATAATATATATATATATATATAATATATTATATATATATATACTATATATATATATACATATATATATATTATATATATATATATATATATATATATATATATACTATATATATATATATATATATATTATATATATATATTATATATATATATATAATATTATATTATATTATATATATATATATATATATATATATGTAGCAACTCCATTATAACTTTGTTAAAAAATTTAAGTTAATGTTCGTAACCTATGCTAAGATTTGCGCGAGCAAAATTTAAGCATAAGTCGAAATGAAATAATATATAAACCCGTCTTGTTGAGATACTCATCAGTCAGATTTAAGCAATTATTAAGAAACAGAAGAAAATTCACTGAAGATACTCTCTCCAGACTCCTCCAAACGTCAAACACAACTTTTGGCAAGGGAGGTAAATTTATGGAAAAGGCTGCGACTCCGAACAATTCGAATCACAAATTTTTGGCTAAAACGAAGAGTAAGAGGCAAGGGGTGGAAAACGCGCTGGAACAGTCTGTGACTACTAATTCGCCCTCGAGAAAGAAGTATCTGCAACCAGAAGGAACTTTGTAGCAACTTTACTTACTTTTATTGAATTACTTATGTTGAATAAAAACAATATTCAAATAATGGATTTTCTAAATTACCATCCTCTTATATAGGGTGCTTGCTCATTAAAAGAAGCCACCAACTTAGCAGTTCGTACCCTATATAATTGGTGACCCGAAGTAGAAACACGCCAGAACTTCAATCAACGCCTTCTTAAAAAAAAATACAAAATAAAGAAAAGAAAAAACTAAAAAAATAATACTAAAATTTCCAATCAGAACACTCGGGGAAAATGACTCAAGCAAACGAACATTATCGCTCTGGAGCTTCAATTTTTCATTTCTAATTTTGGATTATGGTTTCACCTTTTCACTCAACTATCCACAGTTCGAGGTTTCATCGCTAGACATAGCAAACTTCCTTTAACGGTATGGATTTCTTTCATCATTTAAGTTGGGAATTAATGGGCAGAAAATCCATTTTTGGATTTCGCACCTTACGAACTCTGATTTTTTTATCGAATTCTAAATTGGTTCTGTGACCTCTCCCTTTTATTATGAAGAAATAAAGGACCATAAATTTTCAAGCAACTTCTCCCTCTAACATAATTACTTCCTAACGGTATTGATTTCTTTCCAATCATTTTAAAGTTTTGGATTATGGGCAGAAATTCTTTTTTGGATTCCAATTCATTTTTGGATTCCTTTTCGAATTCTAAATGTTCTGTGACCTCTTCCCTTTTATGTATGAAGGAATTTTTCAAATCAAGGACCTAAATTTCAAGCACTTCGTCTCTACATATGTCAA
Source organism: Trachelipus rathkii (assembly GCA_015478945.1). Classification (NCBI taxonomy): domain Eukaryota; kingdom Metazoa; phylum Arthropoda; class Malacostraca; order Isopoda; family Trachelipodidae; genus Trachelipus; species Trachelipus rathkii. The sequence goes on from JABUQX010017688.1 coordinate 44,233, forward strand.
GCAATGTTTTCTCTCGTAACTGCAGCTTGAAAACTATTTACGTGCGCATTGGTCAAATCATGAATACATTAGAAACGCCTTATACTGGACCTTTTTTTGGTCAGCGGTTCGATCGATGTGGCCTAATTAACTTGTGAAATAATTCAATTTTTTCATATCAATAATTATGTATCAACATTTTTGTATTTTCTGCATATAAATGTTTTGCATGTTTGTTTATATGCCAACGGATATAACCAAAATATGCTTGTGTTTGAATGCATTTTTTATTTTCTGGTATATATACCATTATTGTATTTTTATGTATTCAAATATTTTTTTTATGTTTAGATCTTCGGATGTAACCAGTTATGCTCGTAATTGAATATACTATTTCTGTATACTATTTTTTGCCTTAAATGTTTGTATGTCTACTTATGTCTTCGGACATAATTAGATATATTTGCATTTGAAAGTACTTTAACTTTATGTATTTTAATTATATTATTTTTACCTCATTGACATGTTTTATATGTTTGTGCGCATTGTTAAATTCCCACAAATATGTATACATTTGAATGAAGTTAATTTTTAATATCTTGTATAATTATTATAACATACTTTCTCACTCCGTGTTTACGCAGGATGTAATGTAGCCACTCCCATTATAACTTTGTAAAAATTTAATTTAATGTTCGCACTTATGCTGAAGATTGCAATGAGCAAAATTTTAAGCAATAAGTCGAAATGAAATATAATATATAAACCCGTCCTCTTGAGATACTCATC
>JABUQX010017689.1:0-5000 GCA_015478945.1 Trachelipus rathkii
TGGGGAAGGGGTATTGTACTCTGATAAAGGAGGTCCAACCAGGACTTCTCTGTGCTGCCTTGAGGAATAAGTATACAGACAGTGGGGTAGGTCCTCTTCACCATTGCTTGTCCAAATCTCAAAAGCCTTCTTCAAGTCTTCCTCATGGTGGTCGATAGCCAGAGGCTGGTTGTCATTCTCCTTCATGTAATGAAAGGAGGTCGTTTTCCACTTCTCTGCTCCTTGGCGGCACCATCGTTGTCGTGACAGAGATAGTCACGTTTATCAGCACCATCATGTATAACCTCTTCCTGATGATCTCTCTTCAAGTCCTCATTTCAGGAACTCAACGACATTGGAAGTTTGAAATGGAGGGCGGAGGGCTGTTGTCCATCAGCAGGTCTATGTCCACAAACAGGTGCTCAAACCTTCCCTTGAAGGCCACCTTAAAGTTGTACATACTATATTATATATATATATATTATATATATATATATATATATATATATATATATAAAATTATTTTTTCTCTGTCTTTATAAAAATATATAGAGATATATACATTATATTATATATATATATACGGTATATCTATATATAATATATAATATATAAATATATATTATATATATATATATATATATATATATAATATATATATATATATATATATATTATATATATATATATACATAGAACCTATGGATTTTAAAGTATTACATTTTAAAATCTATGTATCACTACAAATTAAATTTATGCATTTTTTTTAAATCAATGAACTTTTTACTAATGACACTCTTGACTTTTAGATGACAAATTATACTTATTCAATTTAACACAACAATTTTCATGTTTCAATGACAAATTGTCACTTCTTAACCACTTAAGTACATTCATGCACAATCAAAATTATTTAGTTGAATAAGCTTTCAGATTCAAACTATTTTATCTGTTTTGCATTTCTGGCACAGTTCTTCCATTAATTTCACCCTTCGTTCGGCACAAATAATTGTTCTGTGGGTATATCTACAACGAGATCTGTACAACATTCCAGTGAGTTTCAAAGCACTTCATGGCTGCGAGCATTTAATTTCGGAAATTCCATCCATCAATTTCTGGTGAATCTTTGCGTTAAACATTTGGTTAGAAAACCAGGCTTCTTGCCATGTATTTGAGATGAAAGCGCACGGTGTTTCCAGTGAAATTCTCCATTTAGGAAGGAAGAAGTACGAAATAATAGCATATAAAGCACGTGAATTTCCATCTGGCATTGTGAAGAGACAGTAATTTTCTCCAATTAATTGCGGGGTACGCACTAGTTTCATGTAAGCGGAAACTGAAATGCTCTACAATACTTCACTTACAAAATCTAAAATCATCCGCCACCTGAATTATTGAATAGTTTCATTCACTTCTGGCTTGTTAGGACTAATGCAAGATTATTTTGTATTGTTTGATCAGCTTCGTCCACGAATTCATAGTTGAGAGTTGGTTTGTTAGAAGAAATTGGATTAAAGAAGTCTAACACATGCTTTAAGATTCTATCAAGAATATGATGCTAGCAGCCAATGTACTGTGGCTGACCAAATCCTCATGTGACTATTTCAGTTTTTAGATTTTTTAACAATTCACATTCATCTCGTTCCAGTTATTTATTGCTGTTGTTGTTCCATACGATTTATTTTTGAAGTTCTTTCCATGCTGTCAAATTGAATTCACCAAACTTTGCATTTAAAAATTTATACCGTGGATAAATCAACATTAATCATTTTACTATAACCTAATTTCAACCTCTAAGAATACACTTGATTTACTCGTACCAGGTTTGCAATTTTCGCTACCGCAAATCGAAGGCAGAATATTTCTCTTCTTGCCAAAATAGATTTTATTTTACGCTTCGTCTTAACGCTATCTTATATAACAGCTCGCCAAACAAGCTGACTGTGATAGTGTGTTGGAACACTGATTCCATCTTCGGCCAGACTGGAGCAGTACCTTTATTACTTGAAAGAGATTTTTGTCACCAGTTTAGCTGCTTTTGATGTGAAACGTTTGACACGTTTTCCTTTGTCATAAGTCATTTAATAAATAAAAATTTAAATAATCATTAATAAATAATCATGAGCGATTTTATAAGGATCTACTTTTTTATTTGCTACAGGATACAACACCGTACATACAGATCTCGTGACACACACTGATACTGAAACGGATTGGTGCGGGAAGTTTTATGGCCACCTGCAATAATAATGTTTTAGTAATCAGATCACAAAAGTTCATCATTTGCGACAACAGGAGATTCAAAATTTGCAAATTTTTTTAGTCATAACTATATATATATATATATATATATATATATATATATATATATCAATATAATATATATATATATATATAAATTTAATATATATCATATATATATATATATATATATATATAATATTGACGCACCGAAAAACAACAATAGATATAAATAATTTATATTTATTTTTATATCATATAATATATATATATATATATATATATATATATATATATATAACCAAAATGTCCAAATTAAATGAATTTATTTCTATTTGCCAAATTATTTTTGTACATATCTAAGACTAATTCATGCCTAATATTGTACATTGTTATTAAAATTTAAGGATTGAAAACAAATAAACCTTAGGGCTTGTGAGTCCGCAAATTGGCCGGAATTGCGGAATTGCGGAATTGCGATTCCGCAAATTCCGCCAATTGCGGATCATTAGGCGTTCCCGAACTGCAATTCCGCATTTATGGGGTGTCGCGCTATTGCATGGTCAGCGCCATTTTTCCGGATACACCGCAATTGCGGCATTGGGAATATGACGGACGTCTAATGGCGGAACGCGCCATACTTTTCTATATATATATATATATATATATATATTATATATATATATATATATAATTAGAAATAATAAAAATATTTATATATATATATATAATATATATATATATATATCATATATATATAATATAGTAATATATATATAATATAGTATTATTATATATAATATAGTATATTATTATATATAATATATATATTATATACATAATATTATATAATATATATATATATTAATATATATCAATATAGTATATATATAATCTTTCTGCCTCACTCTTTGGAGAGCGTTCCTAAGAACTCGAGACCAAAAATTTTTCTTATTTTCAAAAAACTTTCTAAGTTCAGAAAGTTAAGTTAAGTGAAGTTTTTTAAGAAAGTTTATTTAGTTGCAAGCTTCTGGGATTATGCCAGAAGCTTGCCACTAACAATGTTTATTAAAAAAACTTTACTTAACTAACTTTTCTGAACTTAGAATTATTTTTGAAATTAGAAAAATTTTTTGGTCTCAAAATTTGTGGGTCGCTGTCTAACAGCTGCTTACCATTATATATTATATTTATATATATATATATATAATATATATATATAATAATAACTTAGTATATATATATATATATATATTATATATATATATATTAATATATACTTATATATATATTATATATATATCATATTATAATATAAATAATATTATATATTGTACCAACGGGTATATATATATATATATATACATATATTATCATATAATATATAGTATAATATAATACATATATATATATATATATATTATATATATAATAAATATATATATAATATAATATATTATAATATAATATATACTTATATATATATATATAATATATATATAATATATATATTATATATATATATAATATATATTATTATATTATATATATATATAGACTTCGATAATATAATCTATATATATTATATATATATAATATATATAGAGGAAATTATATATAATAATTATATAATATATATATAATATATATAGTATATATAGTTATATCCATGTCCCCTGACCAGATCATAAGGGAGCTAGGTGGATTGCTTAGAGAGCGTTCTCAACCTTCAACGCTCGCTGACCCCCCAAAAACCAAAAACGATAAAGTTAAGTGAACCTCGGGACCCCCTAATTACCAGATAACTATATATACTTATATATATAGTTATATATATATATATATTATATATATCAATATATATAATATATATATATTTATATATAATTGTATTATATTATACTATATATTATTATATATATATATATAATATATTTACTAATAAAGGATGCTTTTGGACGCATTAAGAATATTATTTTTATTTTATTAAGTATTAACTTTTTATAGATAACAACTGTGTAACATATGATTATAAATATTTTATTTTTTGTGACCCACCGCGACCCCCGTATATCCGCTCGCTGGCACTTGGGGGGTCGCGACCCCCAGTTGAGAAACACTGCCTTAGAGCAACTAATCCTTTGATGTTTTTTATGCCTCTAGTGGGTTTTAGTAGGGTTAAAGAAAACTTGGTTGTTTTAATGAATCAATAACTCGGTTTCTTTTTCAAACTACTATGCATTAGAAGGATAGGAAATTTCGTAGATAGCCGGATACAAGACATCAGGCTATTTTCAATAGTCTGACACCGAAAATTACTACATTGATGAGAGATTTTCTCCTAGCAAAGAGATAAAGCTCTACGATTTTTTATCTGATGGTTCAACTGTGCATACTTAATTTGTTCTTCTACCAAGGTCTAATTTATATCTCGTCTTTCTTTTTCCATTGATGATGGTTCTTGTAACTTTTAATTTTGTTTTTTTAAATTGTCATATTTACTTGATGTCTTATAAAATCTTATTTCTTAATCTTATCTAATAACTAAAAATTATATTTCTACCCAAGTTAATTAATATTATGGGCAAACAAAAAACAACTCGTCACCGCCTCACTTTTCTTCTTAACCAACCTGTGTGGTTATTATATAAAATTATCTAATACCTGACAAACTGCAATATTCAACAGTTGTAAATAAATACACCTTGTCTCTATACGCTTAAAAGAAATATAATATATATATATATATATATATATATATATAATATATATACTTATTA
>JABUQX010017689.1:7500-15061 GCA_015478945.1 Trachelipus rathkii
ATTATATATATATATATATATATATAATATGATATATATACTATATATATATATAGTATATACGGTATATATATACTTAATATAATATAATATTATACTATAATATTATCTTATATATTTTTATTATATAATATATATATATAATATATATATTATAATATATTATTTTATTATACTATTATTATATAACTATATAAATATATATAGTATATATATAATATCATCACAATCTGTGTATTAACACATTTAATTCCAAAACAATCATGAAAATATAAACCAATAATAGGTATTATTAGTTACCCATAAATTTTTAAATTTATTATACAATTAACATCAGTTTTGGCAATATTAAAAATTATTCATATCATAAAATATTTTATTGCTTTTCAAGATTATAAAATCTGTTATTATTTAGTTGAAAGGTATTATTTATAAAAATTGAAACGATCCTCGTAAATACTAATTAGTAACGTTATAGAAATATTTTGGCCGTGAATTTTTCACGACAATTAAGCTGTTTACGTTTTTTCATTTGTGCTAAAAAAGTGCCTAAATTTGCGTTTCGTTATTTGTCAAACTTATTGCAAAATCGTAAAAAAATATTCATCAAACGTAAGGAATTTCCTTAATTCTGTAAGGTTGCCAATTTATTTATTTTTTTTTATTTTTTTTTTTTTTTACAGATAACACCACATCACGGGCAGGCCAATAAGGACGGGGTGCACAAATTAACGAATAAGATTTTACTAAATAATGCCATTAACTACATATTGCATATTAATTATTAATATCACTAACATTAACCTCGATACATTAAAATTGCTATCTACTAACATAGCCTACTGTTATAATAATTATTATACTAATACTAACAACTCTTTGTTATCAATAACATATTATCACTAATTATTATTAACTATCACATCTTTTCATTATTGACTCAGACCACAAAAACACCTGTATAATATCCAAATGTACCCCTTGATGAGAAGAAAAACTAAACATCTGAGGGGGCTCCCAGTCCCTAGAAGGTGTTTGAAATAGCCCCTTTTCAATTTATTGATTCGAAGACCAACCTTTGCTCAAATATTTACTGTTACATATATAGCACAATTCACTTCATCCCAGATAAGTAGACCAGAGGTTTGTCAGTGTATCCAATGACTGATTGTGAGGTTTCACGGGCAAGGATTGTTTTAAGCCACTGACCTGCTAGGCCTGTCGAGACAACTCTTCTCTTTTATCCGGTCTTGGGAACGGCACGTAATGCTTATTAGTAATACAAAGGCCTGCTTAAAAGAACTTTTTGTGGACACACATAAATGTTTATAATCCAAACGTCGCAGAGTAGGAGGACTATATATATATATATATATTATTAATATTATATATAATGTATATATATATATATATAGTATATATATTATATATCTATTATTTATTCAAATAAAACATATAACAAACTTATCGTCGCAAAATTATCGATTTTTAATATAAATTTATTAGTAGTAAGATATATATTATAAATATCTTATAATTAGTATATAATAGTATTAATATAATAATATATAATATATAATCATAAAAGTCCAGTTTCTGTTATACAGAATTTTATTCTATATTACACAGAATTAGGGAAATTTTTACGTTTAGATGAAATTTTTTTAACGATTTTGCGCCTTGAAAAAGACGAACGAAAACAGCTTTTTTAAGACAATTCAAACGAAAACGGTTTACAACCCTGTCAAAGTATTGTTGCATTTTTAATAAAGGCAGTTCCAACGTTAATATAGATTATAATATTCTATATATACTATTTTGTTATATGTATATATATTATATATATATATATATATATATATAATATAAATATATATATATATATATATAATATTATATATATATATATACTATATATATAATATTATTATAATATAAATATAATATATATATATAATATATTATATATAATATATATATATATATTATATATATTATTATGATGGGACGATAATCGGAATCGGCATGAATTGGAGGAATCGGCTGTTTTTCAGGAAATCGGGATCGGAATCGGAATCGGCAAAATTAAACCGATTCTTTGACGATTCTTTGGTATACAATCTGAAAAATAATTTTTATTCGATCTTTAGATGATATTTCAAAGACAATATTTCGAAGTCCGCATTGATTTTTAATTCAGTTCTTCTGAAATTCTATTTGAATTAAAGAAAACGGATTGAGCCGGCGCATGATTTCGTGAGCCTAGATATCATTGTTAGGATTTCTCACGCAGAAATTTGGCAATTTTCGTGTTCGTTTCAGTAGATATGTTTTGATAATAATTATATACCGTGACTCGTAAGTGAGCAGTGAAATATTTGCCTTGTAGGCTGTTGATCATGTGGATCAATTGAAAATAAAGTGCCTATCCTTCGAGTTTCACCTTTTCACGTATCTAACACAGCATCTAATATAAGTGATGGTCTCTAAAATGTTATGGAAGAATTCATATATAAAATTCATGTTATGGTAAGGGATAACGCATCTAATATGGCTGCAGGAGTTACACAGGATCCAGAAGTTCCTTGCTTTTTCACTCTTTGACACTAAGTTCTCATAGAATGCAATAGATTTGACAAGGAGAGTGAAAAAATATTCCATATGAAACAATCGAGGTCACTCGCGCCAAAAGCTATTTCCAAGTTGAAGAATATCAAAACTAGATTTAATTTAACACAGACAGATTTTCAGGAATACAAACGAGATGTAATAGGCCCTTATATCATATGCTTCAAATTTTGAACAAAGACGGGCTCTCATTTCATATTGCATTGATCATTCAAAACCTGTATCTTAGAAACAATGGATAAGTTCTTGAAAAATTGCTGAAAAATACTTTAAAAATTTGTTGATTGTACAAATTTATTGAGCCCCAAGGACAATGGCATCGGCAATAATCCAAATATGAAAATTTCGCATTTTTTAAAAGAGTCAGAAAAAAAAACTATTTGAGGGACTTGGGCTACAGTATCAGCATGGAAAATTCAGTAAAAAATATTCAGCATTTCACTTTACTGATTAGAATCTTGTGCTTGCTACCTATCTTGATCACGCTTTTAAAATTACATTCCTGAGGATGATTATAACGATAAAATAGTGGGTATTCTTAAGCAATGGAATGTGCGAAGATATATGTTGTATTAAGGAAAGGAAAACAGTTTCCACTACTTTAAACCATTTTCAGATTGAGCCACAAAGAATCAATGGTTCGGCAATATCCCCCCCAAAAAAAAAAATTATGAAAAAAAAAATGATTTTTGCATTTTTTTTTTGATAAAGAGTCACAAAAAAAAGAACTTTGAGGGACTTGGGTCTACAGTATCCAGCATGGAAAAAAATTCAGTAAAATAGATTCAGCATTATTTACTGATAAGAATCTGTGCTTGTTACTATTTTGACCACGCTTTAAAGTTACATTCCTGAGGATGATTTAAAATAAAAGAGTGGGACGAATTCTTAAGCAATGGATTGCGAAGATAAATGTTTATAAAGGAAAGAAGAACAGTTTCCACTACTTTAATCATTTTCAGATTTTTCTCATTTATCAAAAGAATGGGGCGAAAAAAGTGATACTGAAGATAATAGTTTTAACCAGTTTTGAAAGTTGTTTTTCGGAATTTTAAAGAGAAAAGATAAAAAACGCAAAGAAACTCATTCCCAGAGCAAAGACACAATATTAGAAAAAATTGAAGATGTTATGAAAGTAGAAATCAGCCAATATAAAAATATGTAAACTTATTAAAAATTCAGGAAGTCTTCAATGGGGCTCATCGAATAAAGGAACTTGCAGCATTTGGGGTGTCCTTGCAGACAATATTACAGCTCGTCCTTTCGTGGAAAGTGAAAGATCTCAGAATTGGAGGGATATTTATTCTCCTAAAAAAAATAGATGACTAGAAACGGGAGAATCGTGTTAATGTTTTTTGCAGCTACAATTATAGATCATGATTAATTACAAATAATAGATGATGAATTTTGCTTTCAAGAGATCTACTTTAGTAAATTAAAGAAGGAATTTTTTTAAAAAAAAAAAAGAAAAAATTGTTCATTTTCGTAAGTTTTTAATATTTGTTATTATTTTTCAGTGGTTAAATAAATCAAAGGTAATGTAACCATTATTTCTTGAGCAAGATAAAATATGAGAATTCTATAACATTAATTAATAAGGTTTTAAATATCTAAAATTAAGTTGATTTAGAAAAATTAGGCATATATATATTATAATATATAAATATATATTATATATATATATATTATTATAATTTATATATCTAAATATATATATATATATATATATTAAATATAATAATATATATATATATAATATATATATACTATATATACTAAATAAACGTTATATAAATATATATATATATAAAGAATTGGAATTCGGAATCGGGAATTTGAATCGATCGGAGATCGGAATGGAATCGGCATTTTGCTGGTATCGGAATCGGACGGCAATCGCTGGAAATTGAAATCGTCATCACTAATATAGTATTATATATATATATAATAAATTTATCTATTAGTTTAAATATAATATTATATATAAATTATATATATATATATAATTATATATATATATATATATATATATATAATATATAATATATATATTATATATATATATATATTTATTAATTATTATATTATATATTTATTTTAATATATATTATAATATATTATATATATATATTATTATATAGAATATATATATATTATATATAATATTATTATTAGTATATATATTAGGATACCGATAGTTCGGTATCGGTTATCGGTAAATCGGTAGTAGCGGCTTTGAATGGTATCAGTATGGGTAGTATCGGTTAAAAATGGCGCGATACTTAGCCGAATACTTCTCTTTTGGGTGAAAATTATGAGAACTTTTAGATTCAAAATAAATTGTTTTGATATAGATGCTTAGTCAGTATGGTTTTTTTTATTCATCGAGTTTCCTTTTAACTTAGATTTTAGCGTTTCTCCAACTTGGTTTTTAGCGTAAAATTTACCTATTAGCCATTATTATAATTTATACAGACTTATCTACTTATTTAGTTGATTCATATATCTTTTTTTGTACGCAAAACATGACGGTGGAAAGTGCGTGGAGTGTTTTTAAACTTTCTGGATTTTTTATATTTAAGATATTTGCTGTAAATAGGTTTATTCGTTTTAAATTTAGGTTTGTAGGAGTAGAAAATTGCCTCATTTCTCTCTTTGTTTTGTTTTTTTTTTCTTTTTTTGTGTTGGCGGTGTGTGCGTCTATGATAGCAGATTTGCACAGCGTGGCTTTCTTTTGACTTTACCCAATGGCTTGCACTCTAACTGCATCCATGGAATACTACTTCTAACTCTAACCTAATTTTATGCTCTTGTCTGAGACCAAGATGGCTAAGAATTCATACTCGTTTAATATATCCAAATATAACTTATTTTATAATTTCGTTTGAAGGGTGGAGTTTGTGCCTATGTAAATATAAAATTCCTTTAAACGATCTCGAGAATCTCGAATTCCTAACTCGATGTTCTGTGGCTTACAATCTTTCTTCCTTCTTCTACATTATTCTTATGCTCTACTGTTCTAAAAGAACAGATTTTCATGCCTTTTTTGATAACCTTACTTCTCACGAGACTTTATATCTTCTCATCAAATACTGAGGTCATCTGATTTAGGGTATTCAATGTACACAAAACTTAATTGTTGGGTTCCTCTCGTTACGTTTTAGGTGGGAGGGAAGCCGAATCATTCAGATATCTCAAATCGATCTGAGCAACTGCTTTAAATAAACTACAACATTCGGATCGATCCAACCGTTCTTGACACACTTGCCTATGTTTCAGACACTAGTCTCTCTCTAATAATACACAACATCGATCATATTGGTAAATTGACCGACAACTTATATACTTAATTTTTAATATTTCCTACAACATCAGTCCATTCCTTCCTTATGCGGTATTTTCTGCCTTTGATACGGGCCGCGACTTGGGGGCATTGCGTTGCTTCTACGCTAAATATAATTGAAGTGGACTGCTTTGAATCTTAAGACGCTTCAGATTTGCGATGAAGTGGAATGTAAATTCGTTATGGGATAGCAGGTTCATATCTTCCTTGGAACTAAATCTTTTCTTCCTCTCAAACATCGCATGGTTTCGATCGTGCTTGTTCTGGCTTCAGGCCTGAGACTGCCTTATTGGGTGAGGAAAATTTCTCGTTCTCTATCACTCTTGCCAATTTTCATTAAAAGCTAGAAAATCGTTTGTATGGATACTCTCGCACGAGCAAAGCGGACTTTTTCATTAAACAAAATGCGCTGACCTCTGGATTTCCTACTAGACAAATCCTCTGCTTTGCCAAAATACTCTACAACATTGTAATCATCTTTCCTCTCTTATTAGTCTGAATAGATTCTGTTGTTATATACTCCAACCTGAAAAGGCCAACATCCTTGGCCGCCTATGTTTCCCTCTAATTAAAACCCTGGGATTCTGGTATTCTCTCCCTCCTCTTCTCCTCTCAAGGTGTCCTATGCCTTTCTGTCATTTCCGTTGATCGGGTGCATGAGCTCTATCTATAACGTAGGAAGGCGGTGCCCGGATGCATTCGCTCTCCGATTTTGAGAAGTGTGCTGTCCGTGTGATCCCACTCGTTCACTATATTTTCTATGCTCATACTAGCGATTTCCCTTAGTGTTGGACAAGCGCGCATACTGTCCACCCTATTCGAAAAAATGATGCTGCTCCGTATTCTAATACGCCTATAGCTCTCGCTGTATATCTTCTAAGAATCTTTTTAAACTTCTCAATCTCACTTCTTAGATATCTATAATCTCTTCCCTTCTTTCTGATTACCAGTACGCCTTTCGGTGCTCGAGATCTATTGGCGATATACTTTCTATTTAAGATTTAATGGTTTTCGGCCCTTAGGAATGACGGGAAGACTTGTGTGGTGGCGCTGACATATCCAAAGCATTGACCGGTATGCATGGGCGCGTCAATGATCTCCAAGTCACTCCTTTGGGTTCCTTCTTCTCTTTGGCTTACTTATGTTAGCTTTCTTTCAAATCGCTCTCATATCGGCTGTGGTTGATGGGGTGACTTCTTCTTTTTTCTTCTAAATAGTGGTGTCCTAGGGTCTTTTTATCTCCTACGTTTATTCCTGCTTTTCACCAAATGAATCTTCTCACGCCTGCAATCTAACTTTACCACTCATACATGTCGATGACTTGACCTTCATTCTTCAACTCATTTATTTCAATTCTTTTACTTCTAGAATTGCTCTCGTCTTAATCTTTCCCGATTCTATTTCGATGATTTGGATAGAATTTCAGGGTTGGTCGTCTCAAGCTTGTGAAATTTACTTCTTTAAAAACCAACTTCTAGCAAAGTCTCTCTCTCTAGACACTTAAGCTTTTCTATCTCTATTCGACGGTTCTCTCGTCTCTCTGTTGACAATATACATCCTGCTAACATAAACAAAAAAATGTTTGGAAAC
>JABUQX010017690.1:2500-5000 GCA_015478945.1 Trachelipus rathkii
GATGAAAGGGATCTGCGGAGAGAGTCGAATAAAACAATAACAACTAACTACCCGGTTTTAGAAGAAACAAAGTAAACAAGAATTCTTTCGAAATGAAAGGACTGCTTAAGACGTTTACCAAGGTCGTTGAGCAACTCAACAGCATTTGTATGGAGTATAAGCCTTGTCTTACAGTATTTAATAAAAGTGATAAGAGTATATTGAAATAATGACGCCTATTGCTGTTAGGCCTTGGTATGTTACGGATGAAAAGAATGCTTACGCGGAGTCCTATGCTAATCTCTTCCTTCTCAACGGACAGGATCGGGGAAAATGCACCGAGAAGGTTGAAAATTTTAACTATTCCAAAAACTTTAGTCAATTACCTCGCTAAAGCAACCAAAAGCCAAACCCAAAGGGAAAGAAAAGGGCCTTTTGAATCGAGGTTCAGCAGTATCTTCGATGATTTTGATTTGCTTATTGGCAACAGCCCTGCACCCTCACTGTCAAACCGAAGGGTACGTAGTTTAATGAGGGGAAGTCACCAGCGTCAGACCAGGATATTTGGAGGAAATAAGTGTATATTGCATTTGGAACTCTTCTCCCCACATCAGGCACTATAAGGTGTGGACTGGACAGTATGTGAGGATATGCTGAAAGTGAAACCGTTTATGTTGAAATTATTTTTTATAATTGGACAAACTTTAAGAATTTTCTTGTATTTTCTAATACCTACTCGTAGTAGATATAATACTCCACCTATATTAATAGTGTAGGAGATTAGCTTGCGGTATACTGAGATACCATCGATAATCGGTACAGTATCATGAACGACTACGGAGATGTATTATATATATAGTATATATATTATAAAATATATATTATATATATATATACTAATAATTAGTATATATATATATATCTTTACACATTACATATATTGTCTAATACACTGACATACAGTTTCAAATTGAACTTAAAGATTTGAAGTTCTTGATACCACTTCTAAATATTTCAGAAACTGAAGGCCCATATATCCAGCAGAAATCATATGACGAGCGAGTTGGCGACAAACCTTGGATGCGCTTGGGCTTGCAGTAAATGCTTCACTCCACAGTGCCCTCTCGCTAGGAGATCCGGTTGGAGCTTTGTTGTTAAAGTATAACATATCCCCATTAGTCCCAAGCTCAGAGCCGTGGAGAGTGTTTGTATTATTAACAAGCTCTGACATTCTATGAGCAGCAAACGAGGGTAAGCTGGAGGGCATCCATGCAATTTTAAAAAATTTCATCTTTGGTGAAGGGAATATGACCCTGTTCAGAATGCAAGAGAAGAGCGAGGAGGAAGAGATACAGATAATTGAATACAGATTTTAAAATTTTCTCATTTTATGTATAAAGTTTGCATCTTTAATCTAAAATTTAAAAATCATTCATCTTTACTACTTTGCGCTTAAATTTCTTTTTTTCTCGTTCTGCGCTCTATATATTTCTTGTTAAAAAATGAATTATGCGGGACACGTGCGCTTTGCGTTTGCGGACTAATTTTTTTTTGAAAAACTGTGCGCTTTTGCTCTTGCGCGGACTAAGTTTTTCCACTTGGCGCTTTTGCGTTTGCGCTTTAAAGTTTAAAATTTGCGCGCCCACCTTTGACTATATATATAGAATACTACCTCACGTATGTACTACTATAATATATATATATACTATATATATATCTATAGTTATATATATCTAAATATATACTATATATAATAATATATATTATTATATATATATATATCTTATATATATATAAATTATATGTATATGAAAAACTATCAGACAAGTGAAAGTCCTTAGAATAATAACAGTCTCCATCCATCACTTACAAACGAAACCAAAAAATCTTTCAGAATAGAGGCGTGTTCTCGAATACCTGTATATATAAACGACACTTCAATCGATAGCTAGGTGTTCTGCAACGCCCATTTATCAGAGAGCATGTCCCGAGATATAGGTCTGAGCTGTGCTAGAAGCTTTGCAAGCACAGACTGACACAATGATGTAGACTGAGCTGTCCCGAATGCCTGACAAGACCAGCAGCTAAGGACATGCATTGAATCATGTAAGTTCGTCTTTCTTAGTCTTACATCAGCGCATATCCTAGTAATAGGTATGGGGAGGCATAGCAGAGACAGTCGTCGTGAGTTGGCTCATAGGCTCAACGTATATGATATATGTAGGAGTGAGAGTTTCACGGCGAATCGCACTGAGACTACTTCACCTTCATGTGCTATAGCACACGAAACACGCACACACGGTGCGCTGAGGATAAGGACGACACTCGATGATGCGAGACCTTCCTCAACAGTGTATAGTGACAGCTAGCGACGAGAATGGTAGTGCGCTTCTCCCACGACAACAGACCCAGATATTGTGGTGGACCGACGACGACAAAATCAGGGCCAGTGTAGGCGCGCGACAGGCGGATATGGCCGACATCGTACGTTCTGTCGTTTCGGGAACAGGTCGCTGAATCA
>JABUQX010017690.1:12500-14405 GCA_015478945.1 Trachelipus rathkii
AATTTTGTATTTTTCCCACTTTAGAAGGAATTTTTTTTAACCAATATGCATAATCGATACAGTTGCCAGTCCTTAAAACTATCTTAAGTAAAGTAATTAAGAAATATATTTAAATTTATGTACTAACGTAAACTTCAACATAACCTAACTTAACGACCATACTCACTTAATGCAATTTATTTTTTATATTTATAATTTATTTCACTGCATTTGTCGCATTTATTTTATAATTGCTCCATCTGTCACATTGTGACCAGTTTTTTTATCTAAAGGGGACGGTTGATTGTATTCGCGGTCATTTGGCTTGAATTTCTGTTTTTAGAAATCGTGGGTTCAATGGTCATCATTTTTTGAAAATATTAGTCTTAAAAGACTACATTGTATATGTATTAGGAATATAGATATTAATAGATAATGAGGACCGCGGATTAATAATAAATTCCTATGTTATGTAAAATCATTCAATATTTATGTAATTTATATTTGTCTTGATTAAAGCTTGAAACTTTGCGGACGTGTTTTAACTACAAGCTATCCGGGCCAGAAGAATAAAGAGTATGGATAGATCAAAAGGGATAAAGCTCTCTGAAATGGTGAAGTCTTATGATGGTAGCGAAGACGTAGAGGCTTGGTTAACAAAGGTGTCCATGGTAGCAAGCATTAACAACGTGAAGGACGAAGCAGCATTCGTTTCGCTATTTTTAGAAGGGAATGCTCTGGCTGTTTTTCTTCAAATGGATGAAGGAGATCAGAAAAATTCGAACAGCATCAAGGCTTGTTTGAGGGAGGCCTTTGGCATGAATGCATTTAGCGCATATGGTGAGTTTTGCAATAAAAAATGGGAAGGAGAGCCGGTCGATGTATTTGTAACCGAGCTGAGGAGGTTAGCGTAAATAGCCAAAATAAAGGATGAAATGGTGTTGCGAAGAGTATTTGTTTACGGGATGCCGACGTCAGTAGGAAAAGAGTTACAAGCAATGCCTGAAATAGAAGATTTGGAATTTGGGAAAATAATATCAAAGGCGCGAGCGTTGCTAACAGTAGAAAATGAGACTTTTATTGTTGCGGCTAAAGGCGAAGGAGGAGCAAAAATCTTTCAAAAATATTCAGGAGTTCAGATTAAATGTTTCTCATGCGGAGGGCCACATTTGAGGAAACATTGTAAAGGAAAATTTCAATGCTAGAATTGTGGCAAAAAAATGTCATTTTGCGATAGAATGTGAGGAGATGGGAAACGAGAACGGCGGGCTCGTTGCTTCGGAGGCGGACTCGTCGGAGCATTGAGAGGAAACTCCGAAGGATTATTTATTATAAAAATACTATTAAATGGAAGAAGTGGAAAGGCCCTAGTGGATTCGGGATGTTCTCTTTCTGTGGTGAAGGAATATTGTTGCAATGAAATAGAGGGAACAAGTCGATTAACCGCTTTCGATGGAAGAAAAATAGATGTGAAAAGGGGAAAAGTAAAGCTAGCGAAAAGGGGGAAAGAAATTGAGAAGGAAGTAGTGTTGACTGAAGAGCTAATAAATTGTGTGGATATGATCTTATGACTAGATATTATATTCCACTTGGGGGCGTCGTATTGAAGAGAGATGGAGGAAGATTTGGTATTGAGAAGGAGGAGCGGAAGGATATTCGGGTTGCTTCGGTAAATGGGAAGCAAAACTTTGAATAGAAAGATAAGGACTCCTGTGCGTAATTTTTGATGGGAATCTATTGGGAAGTGCGGTGGAAATGGAAAGAAGGCAGGAGTCCGGATTACAGGAGCTCTGTGGAGTGTTATGAGGAAGGGAGATATAAAAAAGAAGTTCAGTACTGAAGTTGAGAAATGGATTTCAGAAGGTATTTTAAAGAAAGTGAGAAAGAATGTGATTCCAATGATGGCAGTGACAAGAGTCTAAGGAA